>PITA01029729.1:0-17487 GCA_004023965.1 Spilogale gracilis | reverse complement strand
CTCCCAGGTGGTCAGGGAAGACCCTCCTGGGTGGTCAGAGAAGACGCTCCCAGGTGCTCAGGGAAGACCCTCCCGGGTGGTCAGGGAAGACGCTCCCAGGTGCTCAGGGAAGACCCTCCCGGGTGGTCAGGGAAGACGCTCCCAGGTGCTCAGGGAAGACCCTCCCAGGTGGTCAGGGAAGATGCTCCCAGGTGGTCAGGGAAGACCCTCCCAGGTGCTCAGGGAAGACGCTCCCAGGTGCTCAGGGAAGACGCTCCCTCCGGGGGCATGGCACTGGCTGCATGGCACACAAGTCATGGCTGAGCCCGGGGACATGTCAACACCAAATGTAAGATGTGCAACTCCAATGGGCACCACGAACAGAAATCCACAGGCATATTGGGCTGGAGAGTGAGGACGAGCCCTCTGAGCCACTTGGGTGCAGGGAAGGTCTCACTGTGACACACGGACGTCATGTTTGCACGGATGCCTGGACCGAGGACAGAAGGCGGGGGACGTGGGGTCCTGGCCCGGGAGTGGGAGGGCTCAGTACAAAGACCCCAAGGTGGTGGGGAGGGGGGCGGGGGTCCACGCACGGCCGGCGGGGGAGAAGAGGCCCCAGGAGGGCGGTTGCTGGGGCTCCCTGACGACCTAGTGATGGCAGGAATGGTCAGGGTTTCCCCAGTCCCAGGAGCGACCGGCAATCACATCCACCCTTTTTCTTCCATTTTGTTTTAAAACTCCACGAGGCATGGCTTGTAAAAAAGTAGCCAAATCACACAGTCCTACTTAGATTTACATTTTTTTTCAGTGTTGTGCCACGAAAGCCCCGGAAAAGCTCACGCCATTAGCAGTTTCGCTTGTATTATGCTTGGAAAATTTTATTCTAAGGCAATATTGATGGACCCACTAATGGATCGCGGGGACGGCCGGCTCTGAGGTTGTTCATCACAGCGTTGTTTATAATAATGGAGATCAGAAACAGCCTGAGTATTACATCAGACTCCTTCGTGAACCCCCTTCCGGGAGGTGGCGGAGTGTGCATCTGTGAAGACGGTACTGAGCCAGGCTGTCTCATAAAACGGAAAATACGGCTGCTTATAAAGACGCAAAACAATTTAAGAAACAATATATAATAAATAGAGCTAATGAGGATGGTAAACATCCCTGCGAGAAATTACAGCAATGTTTTCTGTTGTTGCGAGAGAGGAAAAGGGAAGAGGAAGACTCCCGGCCACGTGACCGCTGTCACCTGGACCCGTCAGGACTGGCCAGCGACGGCCAGCTGCCCCAGGCAGCGTCCCTGCTCCCGGCTCGGAACCCATCAGAGAAAGGCAGCGATACGCTTGTCTTAGAGGACACCTTCTTCCTGTGAGGGGCCTGCCCAGCCTGAGGCTCATCTGGGTGGAGTGAGCGGTCCCCTGTGTGCACTCCCAGCCCTACCTGTGTGTCCCCAAGCCCTCCCTGTGCCCCCCAGCTGTCCCCGTGCTGTCCCCATGCCCTCAGCTGTCCCTGTGCACTTTCAGCCATCCCTGTGTGCTGCCCTATGTGCCCCCATGAGGTCCCCTGGTCTCCACTCGCACGGGGATGGGGGCCAATGCCCTCGTCTCCATGAGCCTGCATGGATGGCCTCTTTGTTCTCACTGGGTGGTCGTGGTCTCCTTCCACGAGGTCCTTCTGAGATGCGGTCGTCTCTGTGCCCACGTGGCCAGTCAGCGCGGGCTCCCGAGCCCATCTTTGTTCCGAGTTCTCTGGCTACTTAGCAGCTTGTGATTTATACTCCAGGACTGGCTGCTGGCTGCGGGGCATCAGGCCATTCCTCCTCAGGCCGCGTGCTGCCGAGCACACTAACGAGGACCTGGGGTCGTACGGAGGGCCTCTGGGGCAGAGCTCGGGCTCGGGGCGTAGGCGGTGGCTCCAGCCGGCCTCCCAGACGTGCTGAGCCCTCTGTCCCGGGGCTTGGTGCCCGTGAGCCCCGCTCTGGTGAGAGCTCGTGGTCTCTGCAGCCCAGGCTGGGCTGGGGCCTGAGACGGGCCCACAGGCACCACCCAGGCTTCCCTGCAGAAACCGCACCTCCGTCCGCCTCTCGTGGGGACCTGCCTGCGACCCGCATTCCTGCCCCGTCCCTCTAGGCCACCAAGTTCACTCGTGGCTGCTCTGGGCGTCCCATGTGAGCAGCATCGTTCCTCTGATGGGTGACCCAGACACGGGGCCCTCAATATCGTGGGCACCGTGGGAGGCTGGGTTTCTTGGAACCCAGATGCCCGTAAGTGGAATTCTGACGAGAAATTCCTTCACTAAAAATGTTGTTGGCCACTGACCCAGCTCTGACAGCCCGGCCCCATTTCCCACTGCCTTATCCCGCTCGTTCCCACACCCAGGGCTCCCTCTCCCTCGGCCTCCACCGACCCCCAGCTCCGCCTAAGCCCGCAGATGCCGGCCGCCTCCAGGGCCCCGTCCCCCATGGGGCAGGTGTGTGGGTGGCTCTGGAACTCCAGCCTGGGACCCAAGCTGAGGAGGGACCTGACTGGCCACAGGTGCCGATTCGGGTGTCTCTGGGGGAATGGACGTTTGGACCAGGTGCTCATCCCCAGTGCCGGTGGGCTCATCCCCCCAGAAGGGCCGTGATGGAAGAACAAAGGGCGTGGGGGTCGGGGTTTCCCCTTTGCTCCAACTTGCTGCAGACCTGCCCCAGACCGGGACTTCCGGCAGAGCCCCTTCCCTCAATGCCTTGGACTGGGACTGAGGGGCACCAGCAGATCTCCCGAGCCTCCGGCTTGCAGACGGCCAATCGAGGGAGCACTCAGACACAAAGCTGGCGGGGCCAGTCCTTCAGAACTAACAAATACCTTTATCTGTCCATCTATCTGTCCATCTATCATCTGTCCACCTATCTGTCCATCTGTCTGTCCACCTATACTTTATCTCTCTGTCCCTCTGTCTATCTATCTAATCCCCTACTGGTCTGCTGGCTGGGTTTCTCGGAAGAATCGTAGGACAGCTGTAATTAAGAGTTCCCCTAAGCCCTGGACAGAGCAGCGACTATTCAGAGAACAGCAGGACTATTTTGGGGCCTGTGACACAGGGTGCCCTGACCTCCACCAGCAGGTGCCCACGTCGGCTGAGTCTCAGATGCTAACTCCTGGATGAAAGGAGCCGGCCGGGCTGACCCAGAAAAGGAGGAACAGAACCTTCTTTCCGTAAGAAGTCTGGTGCCCCGAACACGAGACAACGTCTCCTCAAATCCGTGCCCCGAACGCTTCAAGTCGTTAGGAGATGGATGGGCACGCAGACCTTCCCACGCTGCCTGCGCTGTGGGAAGGGGCTGACGTAGCTGTGCCTTCCACCTCATTTTCAGGGAAATGACAGCTACTTCCAGAGTGAGACTTAGAAGGAAAGTGGAGTCTTCCACTTGCCGGGAACGTGGAGGGGCTCTTGGGGACAAGGGGACAGCGTCCTGCAGGTAGAGTGGGCAGGCGGCCGCTGTCCCAGTTTACGTCCTAGCGAAAAAGACATTTGTAGATACTCTCAATAGAAGGGACAAAAAGAAAAAGAAAAAACGAGACAGTGAAAAATATCTCATGAGATCAATGAGGTAATTAGCTGTAAATATCGAGAGCAGCCCTCATCCATCCCTGGTAGTTATGGACTGTGTTCAATCCTTCCACCTCGGGCAGCGTCCTCCTGGGAGGAAGCGTCCCGCGCCTGGGGTATTTGAAATAAGTGGTGGCTGTCTCCCGTCTCCAAGACCCCATGAAGCGTCCTGGGTGGTCATGGGCTGCGGAGTGCCTCCTCCCTCCCGTTACCTGCACAGAGAATGGGTCTGCGGGTAGGTGCAGATGTGAAGGGACAGCAGGAGGGGTCCAGGGACAAGAGCCTCTGTGTCCCCCCATCGTGGCTCTGCGGGGCGTCACTCCGGGGGGCCTG
This sequence comes from Spilogale gracilis, assembly GCA_004023965.1. Lineage (NCBI taxonomy): Eukaryota > Metazoa > Chordata > Mammalia > Carnivora > Mephitidae > Spilogale > Spilogale gracilis. Next base: position 13,581 of record PITA01029729.1, on the reverse strand, counting down.
GGTACGGGGCACACGGGGTTTCTCTGCACTGTTTTCTGTGACTGGAGGGGAATCTACCATTATCCCCTAATAAAACAATTTAAAAAGAAAAGGAGCAGCCATGGCTCTGTCCTTGATTTTTTCAAGTTTCAGTATGCCGTGGGCCATGTGGGTGGGGGGCTGGTGGTACAATACCAGCCTGCGAGACTCGGAAGACCTCTGCAATGGGGAGGCTGTGGCAAGGGTCTGGAATATCCTGGAACATTCTGGAATAGTCTTGAATGTTCCAGAATGCTCCAGAATGGCCGCATTTTATTCCTGTTCTTGTCCCACATTGCTTTTTTTTCCTTTAAGTCATTGGCAACACCAGCCGGGACTGCAGTTTTTTCACCCGTCGCACAGAGGGGACCCTGTGGGATGATTGGCAGAGACCAGACTAGGGGAGGACAGGAATGTCCACTCAGGCAGGGGGCATCTTGGATAGACTCCAGTCGTTATCGCCCTGAGGTGGTGGAGGAGACAGGGAGAGGTGATCCCGAGATGGCCCCTGGCGCAGAGGAATAATTCCACGTGACGTTCACAAGAGACAAGCATGGAGCCTGGGGTCACCGACAGGCGGCTCCCACGGGGCCCACGGCTGCCCACGGCTCCAGAGACAGGACGAGGTGAAGGGAGGTGATTCTCATGGCTGCCGGGCCTTCCCTGTGCCTTTTACGCTGTTCTGTGTCTTCAGGGTCGAGGAGCCTCTAGGGGACGCGGAGGAGAATTCGCACTGAACTTGACTGTGGCTAAACCCCCGTAATGCGCCTTCCAGCCCGAGCACAGGACGTAAGGAAACCGACGGCCGGAAGGAGCGTAACCCCGGCCCGCTCGGCTCAGACGCCCCCGTCCTGTCACTGCTCCAGCGAAACGGGCAAGTCAACCTTTAAATTGAGACAACAAAAATGACTTCATTTTCCTGCTATTCAGCCCACACGTGTTTATGATCGCATTATGAGCTGAGTCCCCAGAGAAGCCAAGCCTGAACCGAGGCTCATCTGGTCAACGGGCTGGAGCCCCGGGGCGTCTCGTATCTCAGCGGAAACCTACGGAGCAGTTCTCGAATAAAACCCCGCGGGCCCCGCAGTGTTCGCGGGCCGCCTACCCCTGTGACCCCCACGTGGCCGGCCAGCCCCCGGGGAGCCCACAGGCACGGCAGCGCGTTCAGGTCCACCTGGACTCTTCACTCTTTTCCAATTAAAACCGAGTTTCCCCTCCGTTTTCCTCATACAGACATTTCCCTCTGTTCCGGTATCTTCGAGTCTAAAGTGCCTCAGGCAGGATTCTGTCAACCTCTAGAGACCGTTGTCTGCAAGTCACGAGCGCAGGGGGTCTTCCTGTCTCCCCTTTTCCGGAGCTCATGTTCAGCTGGTCAAGGACGTGGGAGGTTCCACCCCACACACGCCCGGACCGCAGGCCTCTGAAGGACCTCCGCCTCTCTGGGCTTCCCTTGCCGCCGGTGCACCTGGCTGGCCTCCAGCTGCTCCCCCCGCTTGCACCTGTCCTCTGCACCTGTTCTGGAGCCGGGGGGGCCCTTCGCACACAGACCAGGCCACGAGGGCATCTCCTGTGGGGGTCTCTCGCCAGCATCAGCACACCTGCCCCTCTGCTCCCTCTGGGAGGCCCTCCTGGGTGGCTCCTTCCTGTGGTCACCACACAATGCTCGCCTTCAGTGTCCTCATCGTTCTGGCACATTCTATATGATTTGAAATTTGCTCGGTGTCTGTGTCTCCCTGGCAAGACTGCACGCTCATGGAAGGCAGGCCACTGGCTCCACGAGTTAGCTGAGGGCTCCACACACAGATCAGTGTGTGGACCCTTGGGAGCCCCGTGCTTGCTGAATGAGTGAGTGAGAGAATGAGCGACGGGCTCTGGCTTTCCCGTGACCGGACCCCCATGTCCAGGTCGTGCCGGCCACGCTGGGGCAAGTTCGCGTGTGTTCCCTGGGAAGCGGCAGCCGGGCTGATGGCCTGGGCAGGTGAGGTGGGGAGGCCTGACCGCAGAGCCCCTGGGCCGGCCGTGTCCCCGAGACTGGTCAGGGAGGGAGTGTGGGTGCTCCTGAGGTTTCTCATCAATCCTCGTCACTGTCACTTTGCACAGCGCTTTTCCCGGACCCAGAGCTCTTTTCCTGGAGCCACATTTGGGAATTCAGAGGTTTTCTACGCGTCTGACTTAACACGGCACATCCTCACTCCTGATTAAGCCTGACACCGTCTTTATAGAGCGAGTTGTTGATAGAGGTAAAAAACTGTTTTCACGGCGACTCCGCCGTGCGCGCAGAGGGTGGCTGGGGAGCTGGGGCCGTGCCGCGATGAGCTCACGGCCTCGGCAGCCTCTCGCACCAGGCAAGGTCCACGGGCGGCGGGGCCGTCGCGGTGCCTAACGTGCGTCCCAGAGACACGTGGAGTTACGTGTGGTTAACCGGTGGAATCTGCTCAACGTCGTTACGGGCTGTTTACCGACATGTGAAGTAGTCGTGGGCTGCTGGCTCTGAGCCCGAGGGCGGGAAGCGCGCCGGGCCCGTCTCCGTGCGTCCGCAGCCTGGGCTGCAGCGTCCAGCGTGGGGCGGGCCCCCGTTAGTGTCGCCCGTGTGCATGAAATAAAGAGCTTCGGCTGCGGGCTGGAGAATGGAGCCACGGGGCCGCACGGTGTCACCGAGGAAGACCGGACATCAGGACCTCAAGCTCCCGGGTGGCTGGGTGCGCCGGGCTCCCAGGCTGGGAAGGAACCCTGAGGTGTGACGACCGTGTGGCGACCAGCGTCCGAGTCCCGAGCGCCCTGCGGTCCGTCTCCCAGCTCTCTGGCTGCGCCCCCATCTCTCCAGGCACACCCCAGCTCCGGGCCTCGCGCCGAGCGGGGAGACCGGCCCTCTGCGGGCCGACCGCTGGCGCCGTCACAGCCAGGAACGCCCATGGGGCACCGTTGGCGCCGCGATCCCAGGCCGCGCTGATTACCCCCGCCGTGTGCCAGGATACTTGGAATTTTCACGACAAAGTGATGACTTCCAGGAATGCAGTAACCCGACACGCATTTTCATGGAGAATGGATCATTTCTGGAAAATAATTAAAATGAATCGGATGAAGTCTTGTCCAGCGCTGCCGGAAGATAGAGGCGCGTGCTCTCTGCCCTCGGGGAGGGGCCTTGGGGCTGAGCCTCAGCCGCGCTGTCCACGAAGCGTCCGGGCGGAAAGCTGTGGCGGCCCCGTCGTCTCGGTTGCCTTAATCTCACGTGTTTTGAAGGCCTGGGCGACTCCCCCCCAGAGAGCTGGGACCCCGGACGAGTGTGGAAAGAGAAGCGGCTCAGCGGAAAGCACAGCTCTTTCCTCAAACACGCTGGAAATCCTCGAACACGTGTGAATCCCTGCCGGGCAGTGCCGGCTTCCAGCTCTGGATGGGCAGGGGTGCGGCTGGCGCCCCGCGGAGGGAGCAGAGCGGGGGCACAGCGACGCTCCGGCACGACTTCCCACTGAAAGCAGTGTCGGCCAACGGCTCCAGCAGCGGCGACAAAGCTGTCTCATTGACGCACAGAAGACCGAGAGACAGACTGAAAACCAGCAGGGACCCCCGGGCCCCTGACCGCGAAGGGGTGGGAGGGAGGGAGCAGACGGGATGCTCCTGGGGGGGGGGGCGCGCCTGCCCGGCCTCGGGGACACCAGTGCCAGCGTGTGACTGGTCGTCCGTGCAATTTCTTTGAATGTCAGAATCAACACCTTTGAGAAAATGAAACAAAACACGATGGAATAAGGCCCTGAAATTTTGGTTAAAATCCGACGGGAACTTTTTGGGGCGGGAGGTTACGGTCTGACGTTTAATCAAGGCTTTTTCTCCCAAATAGATCAGGAATTGCTCACGCGAGGAGTCCCAGCTCGTAGCCGTGCGGGCCTGGCTCCCAGCTGTGGCCATATGGCGTCCGCCCCCATAATCCCGTAGGGCTCCCCTCGTGCCCCAGGACCCCCGTCCTCTGCCCTTCAGGTGACATTTCAAAGCAGCACTGGAGGTCCCCAGGAGCCCCCCTGGGGTTTGGTGGGGGCCGGGCTCCCTCCGTCCGTCCCTCCAAGCAGGCAGGGCCAGCGTTCCCGGGACCCTGGAGGCGAGTCTCAGTACAGGAGGACGGAGAGCACACTTATTTCAGCCTGCGTGGGAGTGCGGGCCCCGTGACAAGCCGCAGGCTTCAGGTGGTGTAGACAACACATTCCCCTGCCCCGCGTCTCAGAGCTGGACACCCAAGATCCACACGCCCACCCACGTCCACAGAGAACCGCCCCCCGGCTCGCGGACGGCCACCTTCTCTGTGGGGCTGGCGTCTCCTCCGCTTTGGAGAAGGCCACTGATGCCTTCCTGGCCTCCCCCTCAGGACCTCACCTGACCCTCACCCCTCCCAAAGACCCCGCCTCCAAACGCCATCAGTTGGGGGTCAGAGCCCCACTCAGCCCACTGCTCCCTCACCCTTTTCCTGGGCGTCCCTTCTGCAACGTCCGTACCCTCCGGATAATTCTCGCCAATCCTGCATCTGCTCCTGCTCTGTGGCCCCGTCCCGTGAGAGCTGTCGGGGGAGGAACCCGAGGGCCTTCCCAGTGGGGCTCTGCTCCCGCAGGGAGCTGTCCGTCAGGCCCGTGGATGTGAAGCGTGGCTCTCCCTTAGCACTGCGCACTTCTCAGGTTTTCCACTGAACTCCTGGGACGTGAGATGTAGCGTTTCCAAAGCGACCATTTCTTTGTGTCGTCTCTTTACGTGTCCCTGCTTGCTGCTGACGCTGTGGCTTGCCCGGGGCGTCGGGATCCCGACCCCGATTCCCCTCCTGTCTCCATGCTCCCGGGCTGACAACGACCCTTCCAAGCCTGATCCCATCTGCAAAATGGGGTGTCGCCGACCAGTGTCCCGTCAAAGGCTCGTGTTAAACCACTGGCGGCGTGTGGGCATGAGATGGGCAGGGTCCGTGAGCTTGGGCCTCCCTCGTTGTCTGTCTGCGGAGGGTGCCCAGCACGGTGACGGGGTGGTGGTGCCAGGCCCCGCCGAGAGCCGCTGGAGCGCCCACTGGTGCGTCCTCCCCGAGGGCCCTGAGCACACAGCACTCCGTTCCCGGTGGGCCGTAAACACAGGGACACTGTCGACTTTTCAGCTGCTTTTCAGCATGAGCGGCGATGCCCCGTGGCTCTTCCCCGCTAATGCAGGGAATTCCATTATCGGGTTTTATTAATGGGAGTCTTCTGTGAATGCACCCGGGGGTGCGTATTAACAGGTCTGTGCTCAGACTGTCAAGGAGGACCTGCGGCGGGGTGTGATGCCGCGGCTCGCCGAGACAGGGAGCAGAGCGCTGCGGCCCCTCCACGCCCCGCAGTGGGCGGGCTCCCTAGCCCTAGCCCCGTGTGTCGGCGCTGGGGGCTCTGACTGCTGGAAAGCAGCCCTGTCCCTCGACATCTGCTCAGGGCCCCGGCCGGGGAGCCGGATGAAAACGGCTTCCTGCCTTCGCTCTGATTCCCCATCAGACTCACGGTCACTTTGTCCCCAGGATGAGGTTGCGGAGCTGACCCCGTGGCCCGTTCCAGGACGGCACCTCTGTCCTGAGAAATGTGGGCCTCGGAAGCAGTGACGCCCACCCCGGAGCCCGAGCCCTGGACCTGAGGCCCCGGGGACTCTTCTGGTCCCTCGTTGCCCACCACTGTTGTTTCTGACGGAGGGCTGACAGGGTTCCGACGGGCTGTTGGTGCAGGGGTGCGAGGAGAAGGGGTTCTAATCCGCTCAAACAGCGCTGATCTGTTCTGGGCATCGGAGACCCCCGAGACCTTGTGTTTTCCCGTCTTCCGTGTGCGACTAAGTGGGGTGGGGGCACCCTGCGGGGGCGCAGCTGGGGGCAGAGGCCTGCGGGCCACAGGGCTTTCTGGAGCACATACTCTTGGCCCCTCCCTCCCTCTTTGTGGCGGAATATGGCAAACCACACCTGAGTGGAGGGAGTCCCCCCTGGTCTCCATGTGCCTACCTCCCGCTCGTGCATCACCGATGCCCAGATGTCACCGAGAGACTCCCGGCACTTCCCTCCCCGGCCTGCTGTGGGGGGCCACCTGCCTCCGAGCACTGGGCTCCTCCAGCCAGAGCCAGTCCCGTCCCTGGCTCCCGCCTCGTTTGATGGCAATTCTGCCTTTGCTGCAGCGTCCCTTCGGGTGTGACGGGGCCTCTGTCCTGTCTGTGAAGGAGCCTCGGGAGACGTGGGAGGAGTCGGAAGGCCCGGGCACAGGTGGAGAGGAGGAAAGCATTTACAGGGCAGGACAAGTGGAGACGTACTAATGTGACGTCAATGGCCCCTGGTTTCTGCGGACGCAGCTTCACGTGACCCCGGCCGGCGAGGAGGAACCGTGAGCGGACTGGGCACGGCGGTGTTTACTGTTTATGTGTATTTCCCCCAGAATACACTCACACGCCTGCAGGAGTTTCACTTTCCGGGAGCCGCGGCTCAAACCGCGCGGCGCTCCGACGTTCCCGCCCGCCATCAGGTGACAGCAGGGCCATGGCCACTGCCGGCCTAACGCACGTCTCTGCAGAGAGAGATCACCACGCCCCGAATTTGGGTCTGTCAGGTTCCCTCCTGCCCTCAGCTCACCTGCTGTGGGCGAAGTCTGCAGAGAGAAGGAGCCATGACCGGAACACTCTGTGTCTCCATCGGATGCCCCTCCCTCCAGCGCACATCCTCGGCTCCCCGGCCAGGGCTGACCGCCAGGGCTGACCGGCGGGGCTGGAGCACAGGGCCAGGTGTCCAGGGTCTGCCGGAGCAGCCCTGCGTCCTGCTCTGTCCCTCGCCAGCGTGTCTGTGCTCCTTCCTTTATCCCCAAGAGACAGACCACGGCCCCGGGCCGGACGACAGAGAAACCCGTGGCCCCTCCGGAGGGGGCACAGCAGCTCTCCCTCCTCACACCCACATCTGGCTCAGAAGGGCTGCGCCCACAGCCCTGCCCTGAACGCCTCGCAGTGAGGCAGACCCGAGACAGACCCCTGACGGGCTCCCGGGGGCTGTGGCGCGGCCAGGCCCGTGTGAGGCATCCACAGCGAACATCGTCAGCCTCCCTGAGAAGCGCCCCGGGAGACGCGCTCACTGGGGCTGGCACCAAACGCATGGACTACGGGACTCTTCAGACTTTCTGTTTCTTCTTAAGCTAAATTTGCAAAGTTGGATTTTCAAGCAATTTGTCCATTTCAGTTAAGTCATGACTTTAATGTGTTGGCCTAAAGTAAGCAGTCCCACCTCTCGTCTGTTTATAACACACAGAGAGGGAAGTGATGACGCGGGGAGAAGAACACGTGGGGAGGGCTGCCCGGCCCTCGAGGCCGCGTGTGCAGCGGGTGGCATCCCTGGAGGGCACGCGGCGAGCCCCAGCCGGAGCCCCCATGGACGGGGCAGTAACAGAGACACACAATAAACCGCCAGAGGAGACATGGTGGGAGCACAGAGACCTGCATCAATGCAAAAGGAGTCAGAAAAGAAGTCAGAACGGGGGAAAAGGAAACATGCTCAGGAAAAAATAGACAAGTTGCAAGATGATAGTTACAAGCTTTAGCAAAAATCACATTCATACTAAATCTGCAAGGTTTACACGCCTCCGCTGAAATGCCGCGTAGTCGGGAAAGTTGAAAACGCTAGGCTCTACCGCACACTATCCCTAGGAACTTCAGTAAACGGACACAGAGGTTCAAGGAAAGTAATAAACACCTCCCAGGCTCACACGAATACATTAATGATTGTGCTAATACCCAAGTACATCTCACCTTAGTTTTTAAGTTCATGTTTTAAATCTTATCATAATGGACAATTTTATCCAAGAAAGTGCAGTTGTCACATTAGTGTTCGGCTGTTTTGGAACTTCTCGTCCCAAGGGCCCGCCCAGCCCTGCTCCGTCTGGCGCCGGTGCTGCTTCTGGAAACTGAAGAGCCGCGTGAGTCCCGGGGCGAAGCTCGTCGCTGTGTGCACAGGAGGGGGCTCACCGAGACCACGCGGCAGCCCCGGACACTCACGCGCCTGACCGGGAGGCTCGGGACACAGAAACCAACATCCATGTGGTGGAGACGAGCTAAAACGACCATATTTATAGTCCGAGACTTCATGGGGAGGTCGTGGGGAGAGTGAGCAGGCAGGAAGTCAGTGAGCACATAGCACTGAGACTCTGTGGGGAAGCCTGACGGAATCGGCATTTATAGAGCACCCCGGCCAGCCACAGTGGGGTTGATGTTCTTTCCAAGCTCACACAGAGCACTTAGAAAGACAGATCGTAAATGCGTCACATCATGCTTAAATGTATTTAAGCCAGACAAAGGCTGTTTCCGAATACAGCCAATTAAATGATAAATCTGTAAAATAATGATTTTTGAACCCCCTCCCCCATATTGGAAACTAAACAACACATTATTTTTTGAAAGAAAAAATAAAGAGGATCATTTAGGAACTACTTTGACAGATAGAAAACTAAAATACAAGAGACTGAAATTTGCTGAGTTCTGACAACCGTGAGTGCCTCCTTTAGAAAAACGACAGTCATCGTAAGCTAAGAGCAAACACCGATGAAAGGTGAAACGGACAAGAGAATCAACAAAACCTAAATCTGTTTTTTTGGAAAGACTATAAAAATTGGTTAATCTCCCACAAGAAACTTGCCGTCCAGAGGCGCTCACAGGTGAGCTCCACGAGACGTTCAAGGAGGCGGTCCGCACTCACTCTTCCCCCAACAGGGGAGACGGGGGGTGTCCTCACCCCGCTGTGGGGCCGCATCCCTGAGGTACACACCCTAAGGCAGACACGCGGAGGTGTCCCGAGGAGAGGAACCACAGACCGACATAAATGTAAAAATTGTTCGCAAAATTTGAGGACTTACAATTCAACCAAAATTTGAGGACTTAGAATTCAACCAAACATAAAAAAGAAAATTTATCATTACCAAGTAGGATTTCTCTCAGAAATACAAGGGTCTTTTAACATGTGAGACTTCATTAATGTAATTGACCATATTAGCAATCTAAAAAAGGCAAAAACAAACAATTTTCCTAATAGATGCCAAAAACAAGTCCTTGATGAGCCAAATATGTCCCTGTGATAAAACTTCTCAAAAAATGGAAGACAAGGGAATGTCCTCGCCTGATAAAGGGACACCCATGGCAAACATAAACATTGTCCTTAGTGATGACAGACTGTGTGGTCCCCCGAGGACAGGGCTGATGTCTCACTCACCACTTCTATCCAGCACTGTGCTAGAGCCTTGAACCCACAACGAGGCAAAACGTCTCCATAAAACACCGTCTCCAGATCTGAAGGAGAGCAGCTCTATGTGGTCACAGTTGGCACGACAGTCTCCTCAAATAGTCAGTGACATCCACACACAAGCTCCTTAAAACCGGGAGTGAGTTCGGCATGATAGCAGCGTACAAGATTCGCACACGGAAGTCTGTTGACCGGTGTGTAACCAACAGCCAGAAAACAAAATACAAAGACCTAATACTCTTGGCGGCGGTAGGGGGGCCTGGAGGCTCAGGGAGAACTGTGGACACATGAGACCCGTCCTCTGGCACCTGGGACGCACTGCTTGGGGAAACTGAGGAAGAGCTAAACGGACACAGGTGATGAATTCCCAGGTCAGAACGCTCAGTACCGCCATGATGCTTCTCCCCAAATCCAGCTACAGATTCATCACAACCCAGTCAAAACCTCGCCTGGCATTTTATAGAAACTAACAGTCTTTAAAATTTCCATGAGAATACAGACTCTAGGAAAACCCAAGCAACTTTGAACAAACAAACGAGGTCGGAGGACACACATTGGTTGTATGACTTGGGAAGCTCCAGCCAGCAAGACGGCGTGGGGTGTCGTCCACGCAGGGAGAGATAGGAGTGGAACAGGATGGCTCGTCCAGAAATAATCCGCACGTCATCAACAGCCCATCCTGACGAAGTTGCAACAGTGGTTCAGGGAGGAAGGGGCAAACTGTAAATAAACATACGCAAAAAACCAAGCATTAATCTGAACCTCTCACCAAATGCAAAAATTAACTCAAAATGGGTCATAACCCTCCATGTAAAATTTAGGCTTTAAAATGTCTGGAAGTCCAAATAGAAAAAAATCTTTGTGACCTTGATTTGGGCAAGTTGTTCACAGGTCAGCTTCGAACAGGAAACCTCGTGAAGCAAAAACATTGATAGATGACACTTTCATCAAAATTAAAAGACGTTCTGGTCTTCAGAAGACAATGAATAGAGCAAAAAGACAAGTTACAGTCTGGGAGAATTATTTATAAAGCATATATTTATGAAGGACTTATGTCCAGAATTCATGAAGAATTCTGACCACTTGATAATAAAAGCAACAACCCAGGAAAACACGGACGAGACAGCCGAGCCGACCATTTGCCAAGGACGCTACAGAGTGAGCCGATGAGCCCAGGACGGGACGCTCGGCGCCATCAGGGGCTCGAAGGGGAAACCACGTGAGGCATCGCCATGGACCTGTGGCTGGAATTAAGGCCTAAGGCTCCATCCCGAGGAAGCAGACAAGCCCGGACCCTTGCAGACTGCTGGTGGAAAGCCACCACCTCTTAGAATAGGATAAGAATGGCTTTAATCCCAAAATGCCCACTTTGGTCCTTCTATCACGGAACGAGATCTCTCTTCCCTGGGTCTCCATGAGGAGCAAAGGCAGTCAACGAGGTGCGGTCGCTTTCTTGGGCAACCCTGAAAAGATATTTGCAAAAGAAACTGGAGGGGGCCAGCGGAGCACAGGGGGAGGAGCCTGATCTCCTGTGGCCTTCTGGTCAACCCCCATGCTCCACCCGCTTGGGCACAAGTGGGACCGAATGACATCGCCCGGGTCCTGACTTCAGTGCTCGCCCTGGTGGGGCCTTGGGGTGCAGGGACAGGTCTTATAGCCTCTACGGTCACATGAATCAGAAGCTCTAGAGAAACCCTCCAGGGAATGGAGCCCATGGCCTGGTCCTAGACCAGACCAGCTCGTGCTGTGTTCCCTTGGCGTCCCCCTCTTCAGACCCACGGGCCACCAGGGCTTGCCTTCAACGCCCAGATGCTTCCTCGAGCAGAGCCGCTCCCTTCTGTGTGAACCAGCGTAGTCCATCCCGAAACATCTGTCACCAAAGTGCAGGACCCCCCCCCGTCCCCTCTACTTCACGCAGTGTTCAAGCCTCCTCACGCATGATGAAATGACAGATTAATCAGAATTTTTTTTCGACTCAAAAATGTGGCACTTACCGAGCCTCCGTTTCCCGAGTCTGTCTCTTCAAGCCCCTCATTAGCATGAGAGTTTTTTGCAGTCTAGTAAAGATAATCAGAACGATGTCTACTCAAACCGAGAACACTCTCCCTTTCTCAGTCAACCATAATTTGATCAGACTTCAGTGAGGGTTTTTTTTTGTCCATACTTGTGGAAATGTGAAATAACTAAGCAGTTAAAATTCATGCCCTACACTTCTGTGTCATTACTATTGCATTAGCATGAAATCATACTTCTAGTTAGTCATAATTACGCTCATAATTATTCAATCCATCACCACAGGTCCTCCTGGAAGTTTTATTGGAGGATTTATTAACACTAATAAATTGTTTTTCTTCATTTCTGTATTACGAATTCTTCTCATGTGTGATATGATCTATTAGCCGTAAAATCAGAACGAACCCCAAGCTTTGGTGACTTCTCGGCAACACGAGGGAGACCTTGGTCACTTGGTCCCGTATGAGACTCAACTTCTGAAGGCTTGGGGACATAGCTTTGGCCTCCTCATGAAGGTTTTGCACGGAGCAGCTCAGAGGGGATGGGACCGGGTTTTCCTGGAAGACTGTGCCCACCCAGCTAATCCTGGTGGCGCGGCTTGGGGAGAGTGGGCTGTGGGGCCTGGGAGGCTGCTCCGGCCTCAGGCAGGGACACCAGGCATGGTGCTGTCTCCAGGTCTAGGCTCAGCTTGGCCCCTCAGTGTCCTCTACTCGTCCCCTGTCCTCTGTGAACCCACACGGTCCCTCCCTCCCTTCCTAGTCCACTTGCCTTGATCACAAAGCTTTCAAGTGTTTGATGACCCTTGGTGAGTGCTATGGGCTGGTTATTTACGTCCTGCAAGGCCCTGACCCCCAGTGCGGCTGGATGTAGAGACGGGATGTCTAAGGAAGAGATTAAGGTGCGATGAAGTCCTGGGGGGTGGGTCCCAGTCGGTTAGGACTGATGTCCTTTCGTGAAGACTGTCCCGAGAGCTCGCTGCTTCCTCCGCATGCACCACGGAGAGGCCGAGGGAACACACGGAGGCAGCGGTCTCCGACCCCGGGGGAGGGTTCTCATCAGAAACAGACCTGCTGTCACCTCGGTGGGAGACTGCCGCTCCCGAACCTTCAGAAAGGAATCCCTGTTGTTCCGGCTGGCCGTCTCTTGTATTTTGTTAGGGAGGCCCAGCCAGCTGGTGCAGAGAGGGGCTGGTCAGTGGCCTGCCTGATTACCAGCCCCCGTGCTGGGAGGGGCCCTCGTGTCGCACGCGTATGTTTTCTGTTGAGAGTGAGTTCTGCCGTTGTCCCCCTCTTGCAGATGAGACAACTGAGGCCGGGAGGAGACAGCCCGGCAGCACGTGGCAGGCAGGCCAGAGCCCACACTGCCGGCGCTCCCCGCGGCCCTGTGCAGGTTTTCAGGGCACACGCCCACAGCAGCCCTGGCCCCCGAGATCTGGGCTGGGTCGGTCTCGCGGGTCGGGTCAGCCGCACACGCGGACTTCCGAGTCGGCTCGGGGCCTTGCTGCCAATCCTTTCCTCTAGATGGGCCACTCTCTGGGCCCACTCCTGCTGTGGGTTTGAGGGGACCTTGGGGTCTCTCTCCAGGGACAGAATGTGGCCCACCCACCCTGCGGGAAGTGCCGCATGTTACTGAGTCAGCGCCAGGTCAGAGCTCCGCCTCCTGGGCGCCTAGGTGGTGTCACGCCCCGTGTTAGACGAGGATCTGTGTGCGACACAGACCAACTTGCAGGCCTGGAGAAGGGTGCCTCCCCGAGCAGGCATGGCCAGCGAGTCCAGTATGAGTCAGTCAGAGGGCACAGATAAGGCGATCTGTGGGCAGACGTGAGGGTGAGGGGCTGAGCGGCCAGGTGCAGTCAGCGCTCCCGGAGCCACAGACGTCTCCCCCGTGCGGCCCACCTGCTGTGGGGCTCCCTCTCCGAGGAGAGGACGTGGACCCCGGCAGGGCCCCAGGGGATGTAGTGCTGACGAGTGTGCTGGGGCCTCCAGTGATGGGAACGGGGAGAGCGTCAGCCCCTGGGCCCTGCCGGAGGAGGGGGTGGCTCAGAGGCTCCGTCCGCCACGACCCTGGGAGTGCTCCCTCGTGGTCAACTCACGAGCCACACTCATAGCGGGGGAACTCCCCGGGAGTGCTCCCTCGTGGTCATCTCACGAGCCACACTCATGGCGGGGGAACTCCCCGGGAGTGCTCCCTCGTGGTCATCTCAGGAGCCACACTCATGGCGGGGGAACTCCCCGGGAGTGCTCCCTCGTGGTCATCTCAGGAGCCACACTCATGGCGGGGGAACTCCCCGGGAGTGCTCCCTCGTGGTCATC
>PITA01029728.1:0-17488 GCA_004023965.1 Spilogale gracilis | reverse complement strand
CGCCCACCTCGGCCCACCCAGCTCTGTTTCTCCTCTGAGCACATCTTCTTGCTCTCTTTCACTGCCTCTTCTTCCTTGGTTCCCACCTTGAATGTCCCCAGCTTCCTTTTTATGCCGCACGGACTCCTTGGGATACCTCTTCATTCCCATGGCCTTACGTTTGGCCAATGAATTACCTTCTAAATTCGGATACACCAGACAGGGCAGGTTCTGAAACTTCCATTTTCTTTTTTGGTCTTTATTTCCTCCTGAATTAAGAATCACTCAGCCCATTCTGGGGAGTGTGGCCCTCCCCAGGGCAGAATGTAGACCTCTTCCCCTTCTTCCTGGGAGTGCCCCATGCCTGGCCCTGGAATCTCTAAGTCAAGGGAGTTCTCAAGGTGGGGAGAATGACTTTTTCTCCTGCTGCCAATGTGAGTCCTAGCTACAGTGAGCCCTATCGAGGCTCTTCCTAATTATGGGAAAGGGAGAAAGAGGAGGTTTGGTGGAGGAGAGAGAGGGCCCCTAGGCAGGAAGCCGGCAGAGACCAGGGAGAGAGGAAGAAGCAGCCACAGCTTGAAGGGGGGGTTGGTGGTGGAGCGTCTGCATGGACGGTACCAGGCCAGGAAGCAAGGTCCAGCAGGGACACTCAGTGCCTCCACCAGCTGCGCAGACAGAACTGAGCCTCTGGGAGGAAGGAGGCAACCAGGCCCCTTCCCCATGGCTCCGGGAGGAACCCTAGACCGCAGTGGAGCGGTATGTCTGGGGCAGACCTCCTGACCTTGCACTGGAGGACCTGCGGAGCATGCCCCAGCCCCCCAAGCTGGGAAGGGGCAGCGGACAAATGGGACACCCCAAATCTGTGCATATCATGGACATCCACCTCCTCCAGGGTGTCTGCATGCTTCCCTCCAAACTCGTGCCTCCCCTCTCTCCTTGTCTCAGCAAAAAGGACTTGCACGCTGGAAACCTAGAGGTACCCTGTAGTCCCTCGAAAGCCACCAGGGCTTCCCCGGCCTCCTAACGTTTCCAGATGATTTCCACTCCCTTCCCTCTTCACCTCCATGGCACGAGTCCTGACCTGCACCCCAGGCACCAGCATCACCTCCTAACTGGCACTAAGATCCCTTTCCTTGGCCCCCAGCCTCCCCATCACCCACCCAGGCCGTCCACAAGGTGACTGAAAGGACAATGGGGCCCTTGCCCAGACAGAGACACAGGAGGAGGAGCTGTGAGGGCAAGAGGAGCTGGGATTGCAGGTGTATTTGGTGGCCCAGAGGAGGCGCTGGGAGGTCACAGCGGGGGTGGAGATGGCCCTCCTCCAAGTGCAGCCCTGGGATGGGAGCGGGAAGGGAGGGATAAAGTCCCACCGTGGGAGCCTCCTGCCTGCCCTTTCCCAAAGGAACTGAGGCCAAGGCCAGTGTAGCCAGGAATGTGGGAGTCCCTGGCTGTAGAAGCTCGGCTGGGGAAGACCCCATGGGTCCCCGGTGGGTGGCAAGAGCCGGTGGGTGGGCTGCTCTGGGGAATCAGAGCAGCTAGGCCATGGCAGAAGCCCTCTGAATAAATGCCAAACGGATGGCCTAGCACCAAGTGTGAGATGGGCAGGGAGACAGGCGTGGGACCCTGCCTGGGTGTGAGTCCTTGCTGTGACCTTGGCCCTGCCCCATCCTTCCAGCCAGCCCATGAATGCTTGGCAGCCCTCTCTCCTCACCAGCATCGCCTGTCTCGTGTCCTGCACCAGCCTCCCCGGTGTATCCTCCTCGTGGCTCCAGAGTGACTAAAACCTCCAGTTCACCATTCAGCAAATGCAGACAGGAGGTGTCCCCTGCATCAGTGACAGTCAGTCGGGAGCGGGGCTCTGCGCGGAGACAGTGACAGGGCCTTGGAGGACCTGGCGGGTGAGTGGGCTCACAAGGCCTGAAGTCCAAGCGTCTCTGTGCACACCTGCCCCGTCATTCAGCACTGGTCTCCCCACTCCACAAACACCCCTCACTTTCCTTGCCCCCTCCCCTCCTCAGGCCCCTTTCCTGACCCCTCCTGGGACTTCTACCAACTCACAGCTACCTCTGCGTGCCCCCCCACCCCCGGTCTCCAGTGCTTTGAGCTCAGCCTGGGGCCCACCTGCCAGTGTTTCCAGCACTGAGCGGGTACCCAGCAATGTCCTAGAGAATTAAGGAATTAAGGCAGAGCAGGTCTGATATAAGGGCTTTGTCTGGGTGAAGGTCAGGTTCTGCCTATCCAGGCATGAGTTTGCCATGGCAACGACCTACCATCCCTGGCCCCCGCCCCAGTGGAGGGTAACCTCCTTCCCCGGGCCCATCACATGCCTGCCTCCTCTGTTACCAGCTGGTAATCCCATGTGGTTTTTACTCCTGTGTTCATGAGTAGGAGAGCAAAGTGAACCCAGGGCCCTGTAGGCCTGCCCCCCTTACAGGGAGCAGTTCCCAGCCTCCCCTGGAACCCCCCGGCTGTGCCCCCACTCACCACAGCACCTGCCGACCCAGAGGCATCCCCGTGAAGGCTCTGCCTGGCCATGGCTGCCTCGGAGCAGAACAGAGGGTACAGACCCCTGCCCTGGACGGCTCGTTAAGCCCTCCTCTCTCCCCACACTGGACCACACAGGGTCACCCCTGCCCCAGGCCTGATGTGTCCTTTTCTCTCTGCCTGGCACCTTCTAAGCACCTCCCATATGCACAGCCCCCACATCAGCCACCAGGGCGTGCCAGCTCTGTCCTGAAAGCTTCTGGAATCCATCCCATCATCCCCACCAGATCCCTGTCAGCCTAGTGGCTGACAGTTGCAGTGCGGCCTCCTGGGCATCCTGCCTCCAGGGACTGGCCTGTGGAACAGCAGCCGAGGGACATTTTTCAAGACTATTTGGTGTGTGTTGTTACCTTGGTGTTAAGTCCAGACTCTTCCCTGGAGTAGCCAAGGCTCCTCTTGTCTGGCCACGGCTAACCTTTTGTGGGCCTGCCCCGCCCCCAGCTGGAGCTTGTGATGTGTCCCAAACACACCAGGCTGTCTCCTGCCTCGATGCCCTGGGCAGGTTGTGCCTACCCCTTGGGATGCTTTCTCCCCACATGAGCTGCAGTGTTGCCTGACTGGGGAGACATCTCTGACCCTTTCTGCCCACCCCAGACACATCTCCCTTGACCTCAAGACTCCATGCCTCCTGAGGGTCCTTGATCATAACAGTGCATCGCCCTTTACTGTTTGCAGGTCTATCTCCTGTCTTGAGTCAGGTTCCCCAGAAGCAGAGCTGGAGACAGGGATTCAGGACCATGCAATTTTCTAGGGAGACATACAAAAGGGAGAGGGGAGGGAAGGGAAAGGGGGGAGACGGGAGGGAAAAGAAAGGCGGGGAGGGAGGGAGCAGAACAAGAATGCAATCTCAGGTGGCATCTAGATGTGACCTGATCCAGGGGGTTCTAGAACCTGACTGCACTACTAAGCTATCCTCCTAAGGTCAGGAGACTTTTTGTACCCGTGTAGTGACCCATCATTGGCTATGTTGGGGGGAGAGGATGTGTAACTTCCTGGGGAGATGGCTGTCATCGACCATGAGCATTCACAGTCATCACTCCCACAGTGGGGAGATGATGGAGGCACATGCTGGGTAAAGGGGGATTGGTGGGGTACTAACAGCATCTGCCCTACCCGCTGGTCAAGTGAGACCTCAGAAGGATTTCTGAAGAAATGAAGACTATGTGGGTTCTTGGCCCATCTGGCACTGACCTACCCCAAGCCCACAACTGCACTGTTGCCCTTGGAAGAGGTCCCATCCATGGCAGCCTCAATTTCAGGGAGTGGAAAGAAGTCGAGATACCCACCCCCTACCCAGGGAGGGACTGTGAGTCCTCCCCACCTCACTAAGGGTCCCGTAGATGCCTGACCTTGCAGATGGGAGCTTTAGCCAATGTTCTCATTTAGTCCTCACAGTTACCATTTTATAGATGGGAAGACAGAGGTTCAAAGGGGTGAAGCGACTCCATGAAGGTCAATCAACTCATAAGTGGAGGAGCTGGGATTGAAACCCAGATCTGAGTGACTTCCTGCCTGGTTCCTCCCCCAGTATGTGACTTGCCTTGGAGTTAAGCCCTTCCTGCCCACTATAAGAGACTGGCATGTCCAGGGCCATCTCTGACCCACAGCAGGGCTCAGCTAAAGTCAGGGTCCCCAGGGGCTGCATCTGGTATTTACAATAGTTGGGAGGCCCATGTATGTATTTTGCATATAATTTGCATAACAGTTGCATCTGGTTTGCATATGTCGACATTGAGGCCCCATCAGTACAATTTTCAAGTTGCTTCTAAGCAACTCTCACTCCATAGAAGTCCATCAGGGCTTTATAGAGTCCGGTTTTCACGATTTCTGGCATCTCTCCCAGGCCCTCACTTGGAGGAAGCACCTCTACCCACCCCCTGGGGGCCTGGAGAAGCCCTGTTTCTGCCTCGCTAGAAAGGGTCACACCAAACCCCTGTCCCGGAAACATGTATGGACTTGACAGTAACTGGTTTTGATGGCGTGGGTGTAATCAAAACACCGACTGGGCTTTGAGCACGCTGGTGTTTATGTTGGGGAGAGAGTGAGCCCTGGGGAAAGATCCTTTCTGCACAGAACTTTCAATGGTGGCCCCGTGCATGGAGGCTGTGCACATGCAGAAGAAAGGAGATGGGGTGGTGTGGTCAAGGGCAAAGGGCTGATGGGGTCAGGAGCCCAGATCCTAGGGCTGGTGCCCCCACCAGTTGCCTGGGGGGTGAGGCCTATACCCCCCAGTCACAGGGGACTCATCTGTGGTGAGAAGGGCTTGTGGCAGAAAACTAATCATTCCAGTGCTTTCTATTCCTGTCTTTTTTAGGGGAACTACATTGCATAAAACGTGATCATGTGGAGGGCCTGGATTAAGCAGGGAGAACATCCTGGGGGGGATGGAAGGAGTCCAGAGACGGGAGGGAAAGTCCTTGGCCTCAAAGAAATGCGGGAGGTAAGGAGGAGTTGTTCCAGGTGGGCGGGGTGCCAAGTGCTGGAGTCCCGCCTGACCTTACCACCCGGCAAGCCTGTATTTTTTTTTTTTTAAGATTTTATTTATTCATTTGGGAGCAAGACAGCACAAGCAGGGGAGGGGCAGAGGGAGATAGAGAAGCAGACTCCTCACTGAGCAGGGACCCCAACGTGGGGTTTGATCCCAGGAACTGGAGGTCACGACCTGAGCCAAAGGCAGACGCCCAACCATCTGAGCCACCCAGGCACCGCAAGCCTGCTGCTGCCAGGGACGCAGTCTCCCATCTTCTCCACACCCAGGTGCCAGTTCTTCCCCTCTGGCCCAGACATCCCATGGAGGCAGGAGGGGAGGCTGTAGGGTCTGGCAGAAGTTCCCACTCATGTTCGCCCACTGGGCCACTCCCTGACAGACCCCAAATGCAAGGCTACACTCACCCCTGTCCAGGGTTACCTTGCCTTCCTGATGGCAATCCTCCATTATTCCTGAAGAGAGCGGCAGCTCATCGGTCACAAAGGACTAGTGAAGGGTGGGAAAGTATGCTTCTGTGTATGTGGATGGAGGTGGGGGGGGTGTGAGACAGAGAGACTGTGTCCGCATACGGATGTGCACGTCCCTGTGAACAGGAACTGGGGTCCTGTGTGTGGCCCCGCAGCCCGCCTCCAGCCAGGTGTAGAGACTCCAGGCTGAGTCGGGGCACGGGCGGGACACAAATGCCTCCCTCCCCTGTCTCTCCCTTCCCTAGGTTTCCTGTCTGGCAGATGCAATGTGGACTCGTCATCTGCGGGGGAGACCCCAGCCTCTGGCGGGGCTGGATCCCGCCAAGACCCTAAGCATCTCCTCTGCCAATGTCCTCCCCTCAACCCACCTCCCCCAGGATGGGGCCCCAGGGCTGGCTCCCGAAACTGTTCCAGTTAAAGAGGGTGTTTGATGTCAGCCACCTGGGAAGGGGGGAAGTGGGGTTGAACTGTCCTTTCAGCCCCCTGTTATGTGGACTTTTCCAAGTTCAGACAGAATCCAGCCTCCTCCCTGAGTTGTGGGCCCCACATCTGGGCTGGGTAGGGAGTGAGAGGCAGGGCTGGGGCCCCTTGGAAAAAGATCACAGCTTCTGTAATGTGTGGAGAGGGGAGGGAAGGCAGGGGGGTGGGTTCTTCCAGAATTTCCTGGGAGGTGTTGCCAGGCAATCAGAACCCAGCCCTGGAGTGAGGATCCCAGCTCTGGTCATGTCCCACCCAGATGTCTCTCACTGTGAGTGCAGTGAAAATCCAGTGGTTACAAGGTCAGGAGCATGTTATGGATACCATGTATCCCGCCTTCAGCAGATGGACATCTCTGTTAAAGGCTGAAGAATATAAAAGCACATTCAGTGGGTTTGTGGCAGAGGATGAAACTTTGTCTTAGACATCATCATGGGCATCAGAAACCCATTTGAGCTAGCTCAAGTGAGGTGGGTCCTTGGAAAGCAGACAGGGGAATCCAGTCACCAAATGGCTCCTCCCACACTGCTCCCAGAGCACCATAGCCCCTAGATACGGGCCCTGTGCTCCTCTGCGAACTCTCTTGCTTAGCCTTCCCATAAGTCCCACATAGCTATAGCTATGGCTACAGCACACCAGGGTCTGTCCCTTCACCAGCCCTCAGGGACCCTGTCCTGGACTGAATAGTATTCCCCCCAAATTCATGTCCACTTTGAGCCTTAGAACGTGACTTTACTTGGAGAAAGTTTCTTTGAAGATGCAATGAGTTAAGATCAGGTCAGACTGGCTTAGATTGGGCCCTAAATTCAATGGCCAGTGTACCTACAAGAACAGGGAAGAACACAGAGACAAAGGTCCTTGCAGACACACGAGTTAGAGGGCCACCTAAAGACAGAGCAGACAGTACCGTGAGCATCTCCTAGCCAAGGAGTGCCTGCCACCAGCAGAAGCTTGAAGAGGCAAAGGATTCCTCCTGAGAGCCTGGAGGGAGTGTGGCCCTGCTGACCCCTCGAATTTAGACTTCTAGACTCCAGGACCGTGGGAGAGTAAATTTCTGTTGTTTCAAGCCACCAAGTTTGTGATCGTTTGTTACAGCAGCCCTAGGAAACAAACAAACCAGGAAATTCCCCACCTGGAAGCTGCATCCCCTCAGCCTGTCTTCCAGAGCCTTCTAAACGCCCCCCTGTGGGATGACAGAATAGGGATTCAAGAAGCCCTGCAGATTAGAAAGTCAACATGAAGATGTTGAATGAGAATGACTGTGAAGGGTTCATTGGGTGACCCCAAGAGTTCTTGGGTTCCAAGAGTCAGTCTGAAGTCTGCCTTAATAGCAGCTCCTTGTGAAAAAGACTTAAAGGTTGTCTTTTCCCCGCGGCTGATAAGGAGACAAGGCTGTGGTCCCGCTGGCTAAGAGCTTTGGTTGCCCGGAGAGAAGCAGAGCACCTGCTGCTTGACTGGAGAGGTGATGGGGTCCGGGGCGCAGAGCAGCCCACACCTAAGAGAGACAGAGAAAACAGGGACCTCAGCAGGGAACCAAAGGGACGAGGGAGGGCCTGGCCCCCCACTGGGCAGCAGAGGGTTAGTTTAAGATACTGCCAGGAGGGGTCACAGCAGAGTTAGTTATCAGTTGTCCTGGTCACCTCCAGACAATGACGGTGTGTGGAGGCACAGCTAGTCAACTGGGACCTTCTGGGGCCTGTTCCAAGACGGTGGCTGCGGAGATGTTGCGGGGGCGCCCCCAAACAGGGTCATCTCAGCTGCGGAGCCTTGGCCTCCGTCTGCCCACACGCCAGGGTTTTGAAGAGCCCTGTGCCCCGCGGGAGGGTGTAGGGGGGCCGTTCCGCGGGGGACCCACGTCGCGGCCTATGGGGGGGGGGGGCTGGCTTTGCTTCTCCGCCGCGCACGCGGGCGACCCTGGCGGATGGGTGTGTTTGGGGGCCTCCCAGGGCGCGACAGCCTGTGCCCCTGCCACCCCGGAGCTGCTCCCTCCGTCACCTCTCGCTTGCAGGCAGCCCCTCGGGCGTCGGCTCGGGCCTGGGGCGGGGGGCTGGCGGCGGAGAGGGGGCCGGCGGAGGCGAGCGACGCGGCCCCAACTTTATGCTAATCCGCGCAGAGCCCGCCTCCCGCCTCCCCTCCGCGGCCCCAGCCTCGAGCAAGCGCCGGCCACTCGGCGGGACGCAACGGCTGCGAAGCGCCAGGCGGCCGGACCAGCGAGCTCCCGGGCGGCGAGCGGCGGCGGGCCCTGGGCGGGAGCGCGAGCGGCGGGGCGGCGGGGCGGCGGGGCGGGCGGACGCCGGGCGGGGGCCCCGCGCGGGGCCAGGTGGAGAGCCGCGGGCCGCGATGGGCCGCCGCCTGCCGGTGTGGCTGTGCGCCGTCGCCGCGCTGCTCTCGGGGGCGCAGGCCAAGGGCACCCCGCTTGTCGCGCGACCCGCGCCGCCCGGTGCCCCCCGCTACAGCCTCTACACGACGGGATGGCGCCCGCGGCTGCGCCCGGGGCCGCACAAGTAAGCGCGGGCGGCGCGCGAGCGGGAAGCGGGAGGGATGGGGCCCGGGCGGCGTTCCCACCTGCCAGGACCGCGCGCGCGGGTGACGGGGGCGCCGGGCATCCGAGGCCGAGTCCCGGCCCGGGCGGGCGCCCCACGCTCCGGGAGGCTGCGGGGCTGGCGAAGAAAAATAAGCTGAGGGGGCCTGGCGCGTCGGCTGGGACCTGGCAGTGCCCACGGAAACCTTTCCAGCGAAGTAACATTTTCCAGCTGCGCTGTGTGCAAACTCCCTGCGCAGCGGACCAGGTGGAGGGAGAGGAGGGAGGGGGGTCATCGCGAGGCACACGCAGGATTTCCCCCTTCTCTCCGCTGCCTGGCCAGGTAGGAGATGGAGCCCAGCGCCCTGCAGCCCGCCCCCTCCCGCGGTCAGCCTGACCCCACCCTTGGGGAACCGCACAGCATGTTTGGGCCACAGAATTAGTGGGGCGCCTGGCCCTAGGCCCACATGTGGCTCCAGAGCCCAATAGCAGCCCACAGGTGGCTGGCTTATGCCAGGCCACCACCTCCCCAGCCCTTGTAGCTTGTGAAGGTGGGGAACTTAGCTTCTTGTCTTCTGGCCCCAATCAGGTAGTTAGTGTCTCTAGTTGGGGTGTTGGCTGAATTGTATGGCAGGAGAGTGCTCAGCCCATGGCTGATATTCAGCCAGCCTGGTACATCAGAGCAGGTTTCCTGGAGAAGGCAGTAGAAGTGATCAGAGAGCGAGATCCAGGACCAAAGGGTGTGTGTTGGGGGGGTGGTGGGAGGCCTGGAACCCACAAGATGGTATACATTTACCAAGAAGCCAGGGGAGGAAGGATGGGAAGTGTGTTCTCCTAGGAACAAGGAGAAGGGACAAAAGAGAGATGGGGATCTGGTCCCCTAGGGAAGCCCACAGATGAGGAAGGCAGGTATAGGCTCCTCAGTGGGCCTGGCCAAGTACAGATATTCCAAGGATGCCGGCCGTTCCCTCTTGCAGGGCCCTCTGTGCCTACGTGGTGCACAGGAATGTGACCTGTGTCCTACAGGAGGGAGCAGACAGCTATGTGAAGGCCGAGTACCGACAGTGTGGATGGGGGCCGAAGTGCCCCGGGACAGTCATGTGAGTGCACCCTTATCCCACCCACTCAGGACTGCTGGTCACAAGCCCCAGGCCTGCCTTCCTCCCAGAGCGGCAGCCAGAACCACAAGGGGGTGTAGCTCCTTGGACTCCAAAGAGTCTGTTACCCCAGCTTCCATGCAGGTTGGCTGGAAAGGGCCAGGGAGGAGACATGGCAGGTTCAGGTTAGAGCCCACAGAGGGGCCAGGGGAGGGTTCCCAGAAGACAGACAGGACAAGGCAAGGAAGAAGCAGCAGAGGCAAAGAGAGTTGGAGTTGTACAGAGAGGGAAGAGGGTCACACTGACAAGCGTGGGTGCCAAAGGGGCCCTGGGAAGACCCAGGTAGGGCTGCCATGACTGTGGAGAAGGTAGGCCAAGGGTGAGGGGCTAGAAGACAGGTTTCCGGGGCTATGTGAGGGTAGGTGGGATGGTGCACAGGTACGATGCCCAGGTCTGTATTTGGAGAGGTTCAAATGCATGTCTGAAAACAGTCGCATTTGCTCCAGTGTGTCAGTGGGTGAAGAGGTACATGGCTGGAGGGGGGAGTGGGGGCTGGAGTGGCCCTGGCCAGCCCTGACTTGCACCCCTGGGCTTTCCCTTCTGTGCTCAGAATCAGAGGTGCCATCCACCTGCCTTGATGGCCAGAGCTGAGTTCCCAGAGTAGGCTAGGAAGGGATAGAGAGAACGAAGGGGACCAATAGGAGCCAAGAGTGGCCCTAGTGCACTGAGAAGGGCTGCCCACCCCAGCTCCAGGGCCACATCCCCTTGCATACCTATAGAGAAGGGGCCGAGGTCTCCTCAGGTTTCTTCCAGGTACTGCCAAAGCCAGAGTGGAATTTCTGATGGCAGGGTGAGCTAAAGGGGGTCCAAACTGGCCTTAGGGACACTGGGGCTTAATCCCTGCTAGCATTCTCCCCAGGCAAACAAGATATGGTGGGGCATCTGCTCCTTAACCCTTCTCTGACCTTCTGCAAGGCCCTCCTCTACCCCACTGTCCTGTCACCTTATGCGCAGAAAGAGGAAAAACTCTGGCAGCATTGTGGAGGGGGCCAGGTCTTCTCGTAGGAGAATCCAGATTTTCTCATAGGAGGCAGGAAGTACAGGGCCCTGCCCCGTCCCCCTCTCTGGCCCAGGTACCGCACAGTGCTCAGGCCCAGATACAAGGTCGGCTACAAGACTGTGACAGAAATTGCCTGGCGGTGCTGCCCTGGCCTCACTGGAGAAGGCTGCCCTGAGCACCTGACCGACCCTGTGGCCACCCCAGCCCAGCCAGAGCCTGAGCCCCAGATTCCCTCAGGGCAGCTGGGCCCAGGGCCCCGGCCCCCTTCTTCTAGCCGAGCAGCCCCCAGCCCCTATGGTGAGTCGGCCCATGGAGGCGCAGCCAGGTGATTGGGTTTCTTGGGGGTGGTGGGGAGGGGGACTGACCCAGGTGGGCTGAGCTCTGCAGGGCTGGGGAGGGTGCATCTCACGCTGGGCTTGAGGCAGAGCTCACAGAGCCCCCCACAAAGCTGACAGAGCTATCTGCTCAGTGGGAAGGTCAGCTGATAACAGCTCTCAGGTGGGCTGGCAACAGGACAGGGGGTGGGAGGTGGGCCAGTGATGGCCCTAGGGTTCTCTCCTCCTCTTTCCCAGGAAGGAAAGGCCCCGGGCTGTTTGGTGAGCGGCTTGAACGCCTGGAGGGTGATGTCCAGCACCTGGCACAATCGTATGGTACCCTCAGTGGCCTGGTGGCCAGCCACGAGAACCCCAGCAGGATGACTGGTAGTCCAAGAGTTCCTGCCGCCCCTGTGGACTTTGGAGTCATCTCTGAGGGGTTCGTGAAGCCCAGAGACAGAGCCGGAGGGCCACTCACACCTCCCCTTGACGAGATCCTGAGCAAGGTGACCGAGGTGAGCAACACGCTGCGGACCAAGGTGCAGCTGCTGGATGAGGTGCACGGGCTGGCCCTCGGCCATGAGGCTCACCTGCAGCAGCTGCGGGAGGCCCGGCCATCTCCGCTCACCTCGCTGGCGCTGCTGGACGAGTACGTGGACCGACGGCTGCACCGGCTCTGGGGGACCCTGCTGGATGGCTTTGAGCAGAAGCTCCAAGGCGTCCAGAGCACCTGCGACCTGCGGGTGCAGGAGGTGCGGCAGCAGTGTGAGGAGGGCCAGGCGGCCAGCCAGCGGCTGCACCAGAGCCTGGACGGCCGGGAGCTGGCCCTGCGCCAGGAGCTGTCACAGCTTGGGACCAGGCTGCAGGGCCTGAGCGTGGCTGGCGGGAGCAGCTGCTGCCGCCGGCTGGCCTTGATCAGCACCCGCATAGACAACCTGGAGAGGAACCTACAGGCAGTCACCGAGGCCCAGAGGGTACATGGCCCCCTCACCAGGGAGGAGCTCGAGCGGCTCTCTGCTGCCATGCTCAGCGGGGGTGTGGATGGGCTGCTGGAGGGCCTGGAGACCCTCAACGGGACCGAGGGTGGAGCACGAGGCTGTTGCCTGGGTATGGAGGAGGGGGGCTGGGAGGCAGATGGCTTCAGGACAATGCTGGAAGAGCGTGTGCAGAGCCTGGAGGAGCGTCTGGTGACACTGGCGGGGGAGCTAAGCCACGAGAGTGCCCCCCCGGGCAGGTCAGCCCGGCCCCTGGTGCAGACGGAGCTGGCCGTGTTGGAACAACGGCTGGTCTCCCTGGAGACTTCGTGCACCCCTGGCACCACCTCAGCCGTCCTGGACAAGCTCGCAGCAGAGGTGAAGGCCTGGCAGAGCCGGAATGAGGTCCTCCTCCACCAGGTAGCCAGCCATGCCGCCCTGCTCCAGCAGCTCAACAGCACCGTGGCCGAGGTCCAGGAGCAGCTGGCAGAAGCGACGGGCAACTCGCTTCAAGGCGAGATCACCCTGCTCAAGGTCAACCTGAACTCCGTGAGCAAGTCCCTCACAGGCCTCAGTGACTCCGTCAGCCAGTACTCAGATGCCTTCTTGGCCGCCAACTCCTCCCTGGACGAGCGCGAACGCAAGGTGGAGGCTGAGGTCCACGCCATCCAGGAACAGGTCAGCAGCCAAGGCTCTCGGCTTCAAGCTGGCCATAGGCAGGTCCTGAGCCTGAGGGGGGAGCTGGAGCGACTCAAGGCCGGTGTGGCCGATATGGCTGGCGGGCTGAGCCGTTGCCAGGACACAGCCCAGGAACTGCAGCATGTGCTGGGCCGCTTTGACCGGAGGGTGGCCCAAGTGGAGGGTGCGTGTGGGAGGCTGGGCCGACTAGCGGCGGGCGTGGACCGCTTGCCCACCGAGTCACTCAGGCCCAGGGGCAGCCTGTGGGGCTACATGGACCAGCTGAATCACACAATGGCTCAGCATGCACAGGACATCGCCCGCCTCCGGGATGACCTCCTGGACTGCCGGGCCCAGCTGGCACAGCAGGCGCGGCCCCAGCCAGCTGACTAGGCAGGCCAGACAGGATCCAACCCCGGATCCCGCCAACCCTGGGGATACCCCTCCAGAGCCCATCCTTGTCCCGCAGTCCCTCCCAGCCTCCCCGGGCCAGCGTGGATGCCACTTCAGAGGCCATGGTAGGAATAGCCATGGTCCGGATCCATGGGACTGTCCCAGCCAAGAACATCAACAGGCAATGGCATACCAACTGGACAATTCGGGATCGTGGTCAAGGCATGAAGGTGCCTGAAGGCCGGGGCAGACCTGAGTGACCTCACAATCCAATGTGCACATTGCTCTTCTGCAGAAACACAGGGGCAGCACCTGCTCAGAGACCCACAAGTCCAGTCCCCTGTCCACACCTCACCTGTGCCCAGGCAACAGCCCCCAGCCTGTGGAGGCTTCTGGTTCCCTTGTCCCCTTGGCTTCCCTCCCTAGCCGTCTGGGCTCAGTTTCTGCAGGAAGGTGGTGCCCGCCCACCTGCACTGATACAGTTTCTGAACCAAGGACCAGAATTTTTCAGCTCCCCCCTATCCTTCCGTCCTTCCAGACAGAAGAGAAACACAAAGACTCAGCTGAGACTTCTCTTTATTCCTTTTGACCCTCTCCTAAGGTGAGGGCTTACTTAGGCAGCTGTAGATTCCCTGAGAAAAGGGCTGGGTCCAGACCATCTGTCTCAAGACCCACCTCAATTTATCCTTTTCCTTCTCTTTCTCAAAGATGCTTCAGGGCCTCTGGTCCCCACACCCTCCTCTCCTTCCCATCTGGGGGTAATCCTGCCCACCGCCCCCAGGTTAGGGCCTGTCTCCAGAGAGTAGATGTCATGACCTAAATGAAGCCAGACTGAACAGGAAGCTAGGGGAGAAAAAGGGCTCCAGGCCTAGGTTCCCTCATCCTAGCAAAACCCTAGCCTCGCCTGGGTGTTCGCTAAGTGTGAGAAATTCAGGTCTGACACCGTCAAGACACAACCTGAAAACAGTGTTCATGTGGCCTGCAGAGTTCCCAGAGACCTTGATGCCTGTCTCTGCTGAGGCTCTTGGCCTCAGTTTCCCCACAGCAGCACAGGCCTTCCTGTATTAGGTTCCAGGTCTCTATAGCCCTGCCTTCTGGTTTCTTCCCTCCACTGTGGTGCTGTTGGGGGAGGGCAGGCCTGGATTAAAGCTTCTAGCCCGTCTAAAGGTATTTTCTTCCCCAAGGATGCTATGCTGGAAGGCTGCAGTGGGCTGCCAGCTTGGCTTCCTACAGCCCCTCAGGGGAGAGCTTGCTCAGCAGCTGTGTGGGCGCTGAATTGACCGGCCAAGTCTGGGCAGGGTAGGCAGGTCACCGCCCCCCTGCCCTGGCAGGGTTTGGAGCTGTGTCCTTAGGGGAGGGGCTCAGAGGAGCAGGAACAGCAGCTGGGTATGGGTGAGGCCCGGGGCGAGGGTGGGGGAGGTGGGTGGAGAGAGCCACACTCCCTCAGCCCTCACACTGCTCTGGAATCCCCGTTCCTTGATGTCTGAGCACCCAGGGCTGGGGTATGTTGAGATCCTGGGGTACAAGGGAGAGCAGTGAGGTGAGGTCTGGCTCAAGAACTGTGGGAAGGGGCCAGGGTTGTGCAAGGGTCTGGTTTCAGAGAGTCTGGTCCACACTGCCCAGATGGTCCTCAATTACTCCCCTCTCCTGCCACCAGCCCTTTCCTGTGCCGACAGGTCTCAAGCCTCATAGGCCTCCCTCATGTCCCTGTCCTATCAGGAGCTGAGGCAGTGTGCCAGGGTGACAGGGACAGGGATGTCAAGGGCATGGAGAATCCCGCAAGGGCCCAGGAGACCATCATGTAATTGCCACAGGGCAGAGCCATGCTAAGGCCTGGAGTAGTCACCCTGCCTCCCACAGATCAGCTGGCCAAGGCAGGAGATGGGACAGGGAGGAGGAAGGACCTCTGTGGCTGCCAACCAGCCCTCAGCCTCCTCTGCGCCTTCAGTGGACCAGCCTTGTGGCAGCCAGCTTGCAAGCTCCCATTCCCTGGCACACTGGTCAGTGCTGGGCCTGGCTGGGGAGGAAGCAGCTGGGGCGGTTCAGTGCAGGGCGTCGGGGTCCACGGTGACCAGTGGCTCCCGCCAGTAGCAGAAGCTGCTGTACTCAGGGTGCGCCAGGTCTGCGCTGGGGCCACGGGCCACAGGTGGGAAGAGGAGCTCAACCACCTCGCCCAGCCGCTCGTATCTGTGGCAGAATGGGGTCAGCATTGAGCCTGAGCACCCACCAGGCCCCCGCCCTGTCACAGCAGGCAGAGACTGTGTCCCCCCCAGGAACCCTGGGCGGAACTGAGATCCAGGGAGAGGCTGGGGCATGGTGACTTGGGAGGGCATGCAGGACCCATAACAGGGTTTGGCCTCACGTGGATTTGTGGTTCTTCATGCGCTCCTGGACGAGCTCTCCCCGTGGGTTGACTGTGAAGATGCGAGATTCGGGGAGGCCCACCTGCCGGTAGGCAGTGACATCCTATGGAGGACATGGAGGGGCTGGTAGGCTGGGGGACAGGGAGGAGGCAGCCCAGCCCAGGGGGAGTGACAGACTCACATTGGGCCTGTTCCCAAAGGCAGCATAGAAGGGCTGTTCGTTGGGCAGGAACAGGTGCCGGATGTCACTCAGACAGGCAATTTTGAACACCTCTGGTTTCTTCTCAATCACCTCTCTGGGGAAGCCGGGGCCGTGGGCAGGAGCCAAAACCAAGGAGGGGCAGCCAGCAGAGGAGGGCAGGGTCAGGTGACATGGGGTCAGACTTAACTGACAGCCGAGCAAGGCCTGATGCTTGCCTGGCCTGAACTGGCAGCGAGCCTGTCACTCCCCCCCCCCCACACCCCGCAAGGGCCTCTGGGTTTGTATCTCATAGGGGCAGTTACCTGTGGAGGGCGGAGAAAAGACTGCTGGGGGACAGCAGGATGGGGCCCTCAGGGAGGCCGCAGCCCCGCTCGCTCACCCACTGTAGGTAGGCCTTGGTAAGGTCAGCCATGCCAATGGCCCGTGCCGAGCAGTACAGGAACTTGTACCCATTTCTGGAGGTGGGGGATAGGAGTGGCCCACAGATGTCAGAGACTGGTCATTCCCCATCCTCCTTTGGCTTGGGCCAGCTCGGCCCAACCCCAGGGCTCTGGCCTTCAAACCTAGAGGCCTGTGTAGGGAGGGGACTTAGAGAGAACACCAGGAGAGGTGGCCTCAGTAGCTGTCCCAGGGAGCAGCATGGACAGCATCCCAAGGCCCAGCTGGACCAGCATGGACAAAGGTTTGAGCAACCCTGTAGGCCTCCCCTACCCCATGAAGACCAGCAGTTAGACTCATGAGGCCAGACAGCAGGACACAAGTGTTCCACAGGAAAAGAGAAGACCATCCAGGGACACACCCGTGGTTTCTTCCCCTGTGGGTCCCCAAGCCTGGCTTCCGGGGCAAGGGCTGTGGTGGCCTCAGGCATCCTGTCATTCCCTCCCTGGGGCCCTGCCCCAGCCCAGGCACTCACAGGTGGATTTTGTGGTAGAGACTGGTGATGCCCTGGTGTGTCCAGTCTTTCCCCAGCTGGGGCAGAATGTGGCCCAGAGCATCCGACCTAGAGCCACAGAAGAGGGGTCACTCTGAGGCAGCCACACGTAGCCCTCGTGTTCCATAACCCCCAGCCCCCAGGACGGTGTGCTAGGGGGGCAGGGAAGGCCTTTCTTGACATTCCCCTTCTCCCAGCACAGAGGCGGCCATTCCCAGGCCCTCCCTCTCTCCCTTGGCCAACCAGGCCTCACTTGGTAATGGTCCCGTCGATGTCTGAGATGACCACCTTGTCGTCCCACTTCCACAGATAGATGGTGGCCTTGCAGCGGCAGGTGCCCTGGTACTGGGTGGTCACACTGAAGACCACATCATTGGCACCTTCCTGCAAGTTTAGGCGCCGCTGGGGCCAGGCAAAGGGGGGGGAAGCTGTAATCTGCCACAGCCTGGCATGGCCACCACCCACCTCCCCAGACCATGGTCTCTGATCACCATGGGCCTCTCATTCCACTCTTCCTCCCCACTCAGAGAACCTGCCTGAATTCATCAGAGACAACCACACCCAGATACATCTGGACAGGTAGAGGGTAGCCTGGGGGAGTGAGGGAATGCAGTGTGCTGGTCAGGGGTCTGCACAGGCCCAGACACAGGAGCCCTGATCTCCCTCCCTGCCCCGTTGGGATGAAGCTCACAGCCCATGACTCCCACCCAGCTTTCTCAGGTCAGCCCTAAGTCTGGCACTGCTCCTGGCACGGAAACACCCCATTACATAGGAGGGAACTTCTGGATCTCACGATCCTGCCTCGGGCTAGGGTACTTGTGACATCCCTCCAAAGAGACACCTAGCCCTGTCCTTGGTCCATAGAGAAGAATCAGGGCAGTTCTCAGCCCGACCGGTGACCAAGGCTACTGGGCCCTGGCTTACCCCAAAGAGGGTGTCACACCGGGGTAACCATATAGACAGTAGCTCTCTGTACCAGGCTGCTCCCCCAACACTGCCC
>PITA01029727.1:0-17488 GCA_004023965.1 Spilogale gracilis | reverse complement strand
CCGCCACCGGGGAAGGTCGGCCCGAAAGGAGCAGACTACCGACCTAAGTGGCACAGCTTCTTCCGAGTGCTGTCGTGGGTGGCTCTGAAAAGAGCCTTTGGATAGGATGGAACTTCGAGGCGAGCGCTCACTTAAGCCCGCTCCCCGCGGATGCGGCGCGCCAGCTGGATGTCCTTGGGCATGATGGTGACGCGCTTAGCGTGGATGGCGCACAGGTTGGTGTCCTCGAACAGCCCCACCAGGTAGGCCTCGCTCGCCTCCTGCAGCGCCATGACCGCCGAGCTCTGGAAGCGCAAGTCGGTCTTGAAGTCCTGCGCGATCTCGCGCACCAGCCGCTGGAACGGCAGCTTGCGGATCAGCAGCTCGGTGGACTTCTGGTAGCGCCGGATCTCCCGCAGGGCCACGGTGCCCGGCCGGTAACGGTGCGGCTTCTTCACGCCGCCCGTGGCCGGCGCGCTCTTGCGGGCCGCCTTGGTGGCCAGCTGCTTGCGCGGGGCCTTGCCACCGGTCGACTTGCGGGCGGTCTGCTTTGTACGAGCCATACCCAACCAGAACACCAGAACAACCGCGCAACCTCAGCCACACTGACGCCGCCTCCCCCCGCCGCCCCGCTCTTTATAGGCACCGTCTGCCTCCCATTGGGCGGCACAATACTTGAAAGTCCCGCGCTGCCTGTCCATTGGCCGTGACGCCACCCGGCCTGGCGCCACCCATTGGCTGGGGCGGGATCCTCCCTACGCTCGCCCCCTCCCGCCTCGCTTACTCTACTTTCCAGTTTGCCAGCAGCCTTCCGCACCTTGTTTTTCCTTGCTTTCCGGGCGGGGCCGGGGGCGGGGGCGGGGGGCGGGGGCAGGGGCGAATCGTGTTGGGTCGCAACGCACGGTGCCAGAATGTTGTTCCTTCTCAGCCCTTTATCCCCTCAGAACGCACAGTGCCCCCTTCCTCCTCACGCGGTCTCCCCCATTCGATCTCATCTTGCGTCGGGCCCCCGTCCCCCAAAACGCCTTGTTATCTTTGAAGGGCCCCCTCGTCTGCCTGACGGACCTGTTTTCCCGCTTGTCGGGGCTTCTCAGATTGGAAAGGTGTCTCCCCACGCCCCACCGCCGCCCGAGCGCAAGACCCCGCCTCCAGGAGCCTAAGTGGAGGCCGTCCCTCACCTTCACACGATTAACGGCCGGTTCGGTTGAGCTAAGGACCAGGCCCGCCCCACTCCCGGAAACGGCCGGCTCCGCTTGCCGGCCGGCAGGGGGTGCACGTGTGTTTAGGCGAAGGCCTGGGGAAGCGGGCAAGCTGGGTCCCCGGCACCCACTCCTGCCCCAAGAGCCGCGGCCGCCTGACGGCACTCCTGACCGAATGCACCGCGGTGCGCCCAAGAGGT
The DNA here is from genome assembly GCA_004023965.1 of Spilogale gracilis. Classification (NCBI taxonomy): domain Eukaryota; kingdom Metazoa; phylum Chordata; class Mammalia; order Carnivora; family Mephitidae; genus Spilogale; species Spilogale gracilis. Next base: position 16,110 of record PITA01029727.1, on the reverse strand, counting down.
CTGGCCCTCTCCCTGCGCCCGGCCCGAAAGCCTACGACCGCCGGACACCTCACCCCTCCGCGAAATAATGACGGTCGAGCGCAGGGTTGGAGGCGAGCCGCCACCGGAAAAGGGCAACCCCCTTCCCCAACCCTCCCCTCGCTGCCGTGGCTCGGTCCGCCCGTGGCGAAGGTCGAGCGTGGAAGGCGCGCTACCGCAACAACTCTTTTATTTGACACAGTGGGTGGCTCTTAAAAGAGCCTTTGTTTCACAGGCGTCCCTCCCGGCCCACGGCTGGCTGGTTAGCTGGGCTTCCGGACGCCGGCCTCACTTGCCCTTCGCCTTGTGGTGGCTCTCCGTCTTCTTAGGGAGCAACACGGCCTGGATGTTGGGCAGGACGCCGCCCTGGGCGATGGTGACTTTGCCCAACAGCTTGTTCAGCTCCTCGTCGTTGCGGATGGCCAGCTGGAGGTGGCGGGGGATGATGCGCGTCTTCTTGTTGTCGCGGGCCGCGTTCCCCGCCAGCTCCAGGATCTCCGCCGTCAGGTACTCCAGCACCGCCGCCATGTACACCGGCGCCCCGGCCCCCACCCGCTCCGCGTAGTTGCCCTTGCGCAGCAGGCGGTGCACCCGGCCCACCGGGAACTGCAGGCCGGCGCGGGACGACCGCGACTTGGCCTTGGCGCGAGCCTTGCCTCCCTGCTTCCCGCGACCAGACATGACAGGCGCTCACGGTACACGCTGCCCCCTCGGCCACCGACAAAGTCGCCCTTCGTTGCGCCACTTCACTCTTTTATAGGCAGAACCCGGATGCTCTACCGAGCCCTTCCATTGGCTGAAGCCCATCTTTGTCCTCACGGCCAATAGGGTGGCTCGCCCAGAATCCGCTCATTTCCATAATCTCGCCCCCTCCATGCCCCGCCCTGCGCCGGAGCGCCGCCGAAAACGCGCGAATCGCCGCGCAGCGTACGCAGAGCCTTAATTTGCCTACGGCCTCTTTAAGTACCGAGGCGCTTCCGGCAGCCCCGGCCTGGCGGTGCTGTGTGCGTTTCGCCTCGGGGTCGGTTGTCGCTCGCGCTTCCCGCTATGCCCGAGCCGGCCAAGTCCGCTCCCGCGCCCAAGAAGGGCTCGAAAAAGGCTGTCACCAAAGCCCAGAAGAAGGACGGCAAGAAGCGCAAGCGCAGCCGCAAGGAGAGTTACTCCATCTACGTGTACAAGGTGCTCAAGCAGGTGCACCCCGACACGGGCATCTCGTCCAAGGCCATGGGCATCATGAACTCCTTCGTCAACGACATCTTCGAGCGCATCGCCGGCGAGGCCTCCCGCCTGGCGCATTACAACAAGCGCTCGACCATCACGTCCCGGGAGATCCAGACGGCCGTGCGCCTGCTGCTGCCCGGCGAGCTGGCCAAGCACGCCGTGTCCGAGGGCACCAAGGCGGTCACCAAGTACACCAGCTCCAAGTGAGTCCCTGCCGGGACACGGCGCTCGCGTGAGTCGCCGGCCGCTCTGCTCCAAAAGGCTCTTTTCAGAGCCACCCACGTTCGCCGTGAAAGAAGCTGTTTTCTATTTATATTCAAAATTCCTTCTCTTTTCATATCACTTAATTTCATCTCCTTAGGTAATATCAGCCTTTTCCTTTCGAGGACAAGAAAGAAACCCAGAGTGGGCCTGGTTTTTTTAGCCTGGTGGAGAGCTAGGTAGAGTACGTGTATTTATTCTGAAAAGCAGCAGCTTTAACAGTGAAATGGTAAGCGATGCCTGGCAGTCCACGTAAGTCTCAAATCAAGATCATAGAAACTAGTGTTAAGGACTGTTCATTGTAAAGCAATTAATTTAAGTCCGTACTTTGTGATTGCATATTTCTGCTCTGGAAGATTCATGTGTTGAAAAATACAAAGCAATACTTTTGAAACCATGCAGAGGAGAACCTATAAGTAAACCTTTACTATGTACCTCGGTATCTGGATTCTGTCCTTGAAGTAATATCTCCTTTACATACCTCTTCTGTCCCAGTTTGGTATTCCTTTCAGGTACCCTGAATCAATACTTAGTACTTCTCAAATTGGAGATGTTCAGTTATCAGAATATGATAATGAAAAGGCCGCTTATTTATAATAAACCATTTTTGTTCAGGTGTTGAGAAGTTACACAATTCCCCATAATTGTAGTTTTGCTATTTTACCATCCGGATAAAGAGGGAAGGAAAAAAGGGGTTTTATAGATATTCAGGGATTTCCAGAACCTGAGCCTGCTTATCATAAAAATCCAGAAACTTCACATTGTTAAAATTTTTAAGTCTTAAAAATGCCACTTGCTTGGAACAGTTATGTTCTCTTTCTCTCTGAAAATAGAGGCACTAAATATTAGAGAATAAAAAGGGCTTTCTCCATTTTTTTTAAAAGATTTTATTTATTTATTTGGCAGAGAGAAACACAGCTAGAGAAGGAACACAAGCAGGGGGAGTGAGAGAGGGAGAAGCAGGCTTCCCGCTGAGCAGGGAGCCCGATGTGGGGCTCCATCCCGGGTCTCTGGGACCATGACTTGAGCCAAAGGCAGTTGCTTAACCAACTGAGCCACCCAGGCGCCCCTGGCTTTCTCCATTTTTGAGACTACACCTTTAAAAGCAGTGCTTCCTAAAATAGTTCAAAGGCCATGCCACCCTGAATCAATCCGTTTATCCCTAACGCCACACATATTTCCACTGAAACCAGATCAGGGGCCTTGAGGGTGAGGGGCAAGGAGGACAAACTCTGGAACACTCCAGGTGATTCAGATGCTTGGTAACTACTGACGTGCTGGCTGTGTAGTTGCCATATTACTTGGTAAGAACCTCTAGCCGTTTTTCAGTCACCACCCAGACAGTTCTTCCTTTTTCCTAAATTGTCCTTTCCCAGGACTGTTTAGAATACTACATACAAAATTAGTTTCATATATTCTCTATTAATTCAGGGCACCAAATATAGCATAGGACTTTGCCTTTCTAGCTTTCTTAGTGTTTGAAAACACATTTTAAAGACGTCAAGTGAGAACAGAAGATAAGGTACTAAAATAAAGATGTAAAACTGAAACTTCCTAGAACAAAATGTTAAGCATACTGTAAGTGTCCTAGCTCATCCCCTTGCGTATACTCTTTTTTTTCTCATGTACCAACATAAAATCCCAAAGATTATCCTCCAGCATGCCTCCTGTCTGCCCTGCCCAATTAAAAAACAGTAATTTATTTCCTAGTATTCTACTGAACCCATCCCTTCTTTCCAGGGGTTAGACCCCAGGAAACATTTTCCTGCTTTTGCACGTGCCTTTGCTTGAATCTACTAAGAGATTAGGCAGGCTGAAGCCTGGAAATGGGGAGGAGAAAAGAAAATGGGTGAAGGTTTGCGTTTACAGGGTCGGAATAGAAAACATTTTAAGAAGCACACAGGATGCTGGGCAAATGCTGTAATTGCATGTTGGGGAGGGAGTTGTTACTATTTGGTTCTGAGGATTCTCCAAATGTGGGAAAGCCAAAAGCAGCTAATTCTTAAAAGTGGAGGTGACTCAGGTGACTATATTATCCATCAATATTTCCTCTGGCACCAAAATTTACACTTACAAGTATGAAAGCAAAACAGACATCTCTCTGTTCAGGCTCCATTATGAGTATTTGTACACACCACTTCCTGCCATTAATGGAGGCGACCATGTTTTGCAACCTCAGATAAATTAAAACATGCTGGGGATGTAGCAGTAGCAGAAGAAGAAGTCCCCGTCCACAGAAAGCTACATGTTCGTTGGTGGATGCCGAAAACAAGCAAATGAAACAAATATAAGACTATAATATTCAGGGAATGAAAGATGCTGGGAAGTACTGCAAAATATGGAATACGGTGTGGACAAGAGGTCTGCTCAGTTAATATTTGAGCATAGGCCTGAATAAAGTAGGATAGTGAGCCATAGCCTATCTTGGAGAAGAGTGTTCTAAGAACAGGAAAACAAGTGCAAAGGCCCTGAGGCAGGCCAAGTTTGGGGAGTTCAAAGAATAAGCAGTGCTGGTATGGCTGAAACACAGGGAGCAAAGGAGATATGTGCAGGGAGAAGAGATCAGGCAAGTAGCTGCGGGTTAGATCGCGTAGGCCATAGAGAGGCGTCGTAGGCCATTGCAAAAATTTTGTTTTTTATTCAAAATGAGTTGGAGAGCCCTTGGAGAGTTTGATCAGAGTAATGACATTATTTGACTTGTTTTTTTTTTTAAAGCGTATCCAGGATGCTCTGTTAAAAAATACACTATAGGAAAGCAAGAGTAGTCGTAGGAGAGAGACAGGTGGTTATGACTGGAGATCTGAGAAGCAGTGAAGATATATTTTAATTGAAATGAGGAACTGAATGCAGGTTATGACGGGAGAATAAAAGAGTAATTGCACGTTTTTGGACAGAGCATTAGGAAAGAGCTGCTATTTACTGACATGAGTGACGAGTAGGTACCATTTCAGACAAAATTGTGAGACTCCTGATAGCTATGCAAGTGGAAATATCAAGTAGGAATCAGATAGGAAAGATCAAATTCCCAAATGGGAATATGAAATATGATAATCTGGAGTTCGGGGAAGAGAAAGGGGGGTTGGGTGTAGAAAGTCTGATTCTTGCTCTTTTGTAGATGATCTATCGTCTCTTTCTTTTTCTTTTTTTTTTTTTCTTTAAAGATTTGATTTATTTGACAGAGAGAAACACAGCTAGAGAGGGAACACAAGCAAGGGGGGAGAGACAGAGGGAGAAGTGGGCTTCCCACCAAGCAGGAAGCCTGATTCTGGAACTCCAGGATCACAACCTGAGCGGAAGGCAGACGCCTAATGACTGAGCCACCCAGGCGCCCCTACTGTCCCTTTCTGAAAGCACTTAGAATCCCTATAACATGTCAAGACGTGTTCTCCCCCTGGAGATGACTTAGCTTTGGTCTCAGTATTTGACTAAACTCCCCTATGCAATTTCAGTTCCAACCTCAGACTTTAGAAGACAGAATAACCGAATGTCCAAGCCAATGTGGTCAGAGGATCCTCGGACTAGGGCAATCACTGAAGTCACTATTATCTTTCATGAGCAGAGCAAGTATGAAGAGCAAGAGATGACAGTCAGAGTTCTAGCTGATACATGGATGACCACTGTCAAACATATATAAACCCTTTAATGAGGTGAAAAATCTCATATGATCTTGTTGAAATTGCATCCGTTAACGTAGACTTATTTTATTGCAGAAATAAAATGGATGACAATGTCTATGAAAGCTGTTTCTGTAGTATTTAAAGGCTTTAATTGCAATTTTCCAAAAAAAATTTCTCAAGGAGGGGGAGTTCAAACATATAGAAAAGTTGGAAAAAAATAGTAGATCTTCAACCATATCTTCTCTAGATTCACTAATTGTCACTATTTGTTGCATTTGCTTTATCACTTTTCATGCATACTTACACATTTTCTGAACAATTTGAAAATAAATTGCAAACGTCATCACATTTCTCCCTAAACACTTTAGCATGTCTCCCTTAAAAATAAAGACATTTTCCTATATATCTACCTACCATGACATACAACAAATTTAATACTGACTTAATAATATTGTTATATATAATCCATATTCAGATTTCTTCTGTTGTGAAAAAAGTATCCTATATATAGCTGTTGTATTAGTTTCCATGGCCTAATTGGAAATAGTCTTTGCAGTTTTAACAAATGACAGTTGATTTTTTTGTGTGTGTGAAGATTCTTTTGTTTGTTTAATACATCTGAAAAAAATGCATATACAAAGAATCGAAACAATGAGAAAGCATTGGTTCAACACTAATGAATCTACAAGAATTAGGATTTGGGGAAGGTAGAGAAGATTACCTAAACATTTTCTAAAAATTGGAAACTGCAGGGGCACCTGGGTGGCTCAGTCATTAACCATCTGCCTTCAGCTCAGGTCATGATCCCAGATTCCTGGGATGGAATCCCCGATTCGATTCCCGGGATGGAGCCCCATACCGAGTCCTGCATCGGGCTCCCTGCTCGGCGGGAAGCCTGCTTCCCCTCTCTCAGCCCCGCTGCTTGTGTTCCCTCTCTCGCTGTGTCTCTCTCTGTCAAATAAATAAATAAAATCTTAAAAGAGAGTGGAGAAAATTCCTGTTAACACTCATGAAATGTTTTCATAAGACTCCCTGATTGTTTATTAAACTAGAGAGTCTTAACTAGCTGTTCTAGGGTTCCTCATATGCAAAACAGAAATAAGGGGATTCCCCTGACCGGTCCCATGTTGTTAAATGTCCTCCCCACCCACACCCCCAGCTTCTGCATGAAGCAGGTCTCCATCCTCCCAATTTGAAAGAGGCTATGCATCATTCCATAGACGGCTGTCGCCCAGCACCACCCCTCACATTTCCTCGATTTACCAGATTTTCAGCTGTGTTCTGGGAACATGGTATCAAACGTTACGCTAGACATTTACACTCAGCTATAAGACAATGACAGGGAAAATGTTTTTTAATTCCGTACTTAATCCATTTGGTGTATTTCAAAAGGCACAATACTTTTCTTCATTTATCAGTGAAAGAAGTTAGAAATTAAGTTCAAAAAAAAATCAGCAAATGGCAAACAAATTTCCTTGAAAGTCACAGTCACATATATAGTGCATCCTAGAAAAGAGGAGGGGCAAGACAGGCTCCAGCCAATTTATGAGTTTCATCAAATACTGGACTTACTCAAGCGTAGAGAGAAAAGGCAACTTTCAAAAAGGAGGATGCTATTAAATGAGGCATTTACTATACTCCTTCCTAAGAGCACCAGGTAGGGAACGAGTTTTCTAAACTAGATCTAGGAAGTGGAATGTAGAATCAATCTGTCCTCCCCCGCTTAAGGGCTGTCCAATGGTTAATGAATTTTTAAAAACATGATTAAATAAAGACAACTTCCCACATACTCCCTGTACCCCATGCCTCCCCCCCAAAAAACAGGAAAAAAACCCCAAACAAACCTAAATGTCCCAGATCATTCTCCAAAGTGGATAGAGCCTGGAATCAGCTTCAGTATCCCAAATTAACCTGTTACAGAGTCATCACAAGCATGTCTTGCTTTTAAACAAAGAAAAAATGGTTTTTCTTGAAATAACAACAAAATAACTGGTACTAACACTTTTCTGACAAAACACAATTACTCAAATTAACTAGTACTTAGTGGGGGAAGGGGACCATACCTACGGACCGTGTCTCACACGAGTGCATGTGGGTAGGTGCAGGCCATTTGTCATTATTCCAAAAATGAATTTTAACCTTGAATCTTGAGTTTGATTTAGCTTTAGTATGATGCTGATGCCAGCCGTGAGAGTAAAGGGCTCTGGGGAGACAGGTTCACAGTAGCCAGCACACACTCGGGGCTCTTCTCTGTCCCGCGGGCTCCAGGACCTTTCTTTTTTTCTTTTCTTTTCTTTTTATTTATTTATTTGAGTGAGAGAGAGTGACAGGGAGCATGAGAGGGGAGAAGGTCAGAGGGAGAAGCAGACTCCCCGCGGGACTGGGAGCCCATGTGGGACTCGGTCGGAGGACTCCAGGATCATGACCTGATCCCAAGGCAGTCATTCAACCAACTGAGCCACCCAGGGCCCCATCCAGGGCCTTTCTCCTGCGTGAGTGCACAACACTGCACACGCCTGACTGCCTTCAGGTCCTGGGCCAGCTTTTCAGCGGTCCCTGGAGTGATAGGCTTCTGTCTGTTCTTGGTAAGTTTCTCAGTTGTAGAGGGGTCATCTCAGAGCTCAGTTTGGGTCCCAACAAACAAGAAGGGAGTCTTTGGACAACGGGGAGTTATCTCAGGCACCTGCTTTCCTTCACATTTCCAAATGAGGATGGTGAGACCCCTGAAAAACAGACAAGAAGGCACCGGGATGGCTCAGAGGGTTAAGCCTCTGCCTTCTGCGATCGAATGGGGTCCTGATCTCAGGGTCCTGGGATCCCTGCTGGGCAGGAAGCCTGCTCCTCCCTCTCTCACTCCCCCTTGCTTCTGTTCCTTCTCACTGTGCCTCTCTCTGTCAAATAAATAAATGAAATCTTAAAAAAAAAAAAAAAAGGCCAAGAGCACATGGTTCTCCGCCAATCATAACTGTGACTGCATCGTTGTCAAAAACAGCCAGTACATCCTCCGAGGGAAGTCTGTTCTGCAGGATATCAGGGGACATGCTTTACCAACAGCACCAGCGCCTACAACAATATACTTCATTTTCTGCAGTGAGGAAACCATTATGTATCCACTCCAAGTATTTCATACTCGATGATGACCTCAGCGTCACCACCACTGGAGAGGGGGGCATGGGCAACACTGCCTACAGCTGATCCTTGAACAACAACGGGTTTGGGGCACCGACCCCTGAGCAGTGGGAAATCTGCATAAGAATTCTGATTCCCCCCAAACTACTAATAGCCTACTATTGACCGGAAGGAAGGCTTTCTGATAACATCAGTCATTAACACATAGTTCCTATCCTGTACTATTTTCTTACAATAAAGTAGTCTAAAGAAAAGAAAATGTCAAAGACAATTATCTTATGATCTCTCTGATATGAGGAATTTGAGAGGTGGGGTGGGGAGTTGTAGGGGGTAAGGAGGGAAAAAAATGAAATAAGATGGGACCCGGGAAGGAGACAAACCATAAGAGACTCTTAAACTCAGGAAACAAACTGAGGGTTGCTGGGTTTTGGAAAAAATTAAAATTAAAATTTAAAAAATTATTCTTATAAATTTCAAAACAGAAAAGAAAATGTCATTAAGAAAATCATAATACATTTAGAGTCCTGTACTGTATTTATCAAAAAACTGTGGGCCTGTGCAGTTCCAATGTGTTATTCAAGGGCCAACTAACTGTATTACAGACTTTGTGGCTTAAAACACACCTGAATTCTCTTACAGTTCTGGAGATTAGAAGTATAAAATCAGATCACCAAGTGCAAAGCCAGACTGTCTCTCTCCAAAAGCTCTAGGGGGAGACTCCATTTCCATGAATTTCCCAGCTTCTAGGGGAGAGGCCTTCCTCTGCTCATGGTCCCTTCTTTTCTCTCCAAAGCCAGCATTGTATCACCTTCACATCACTCTCTGCTTTCATCACCCTTTCCCGCTCTTGACTTTCTACCTTACTCTGATAAGGGCCCTGGTGATTACACCTGGGGCTCACCCAAATAATTGAGGATCATCTTCCTATTTCAAAATCGCATCAGTAAAGTCCCCTTTGTCATATAAGGTAACATCACAGATTCCAGGGACTTAGATGTGGACGTATTTGGGGCCATGTGTAGCTTACCGCAGCTGTTGACTACTGTTACGGGCTGAATTTTGGCCTCTGAAAAGATGTTGGAATCTAACTCCCAAGGCCTAGGAATGTGGCCTTATTTGGAAGTAGGATCTTTGCAGAAATGGATAGATATGCCTCTGACATATGTGGGTTGGGTTCCAGACGACCACAATAAGCAAATATTGTAATAAAACAAGTCAAATGAAATTTTTGGCTACTCAGCACATATAAAATGTTATGCTTACACTATGCTGTATTTTATCAAGTGTGCAATGGCATTATGTCAAAAAACCCCAATACGTATACCTTAATTACAAAATATTTTATTGATAAAAAATGCTAACAATCACCTGAGCTTTCAGCAAGCTGTATTCACTGATCACAGGCCACCATAACAATGATGATGAAAAGTTTGGAATATTGTGAGAATTACCAAAATGTGACAGAGACATTAAGTGAGCAAATGGTGTTGGAAAAATGATGCCAATGGACTCGCTCCATACAGGGTTGCTGCAGGCCTTCAATTTGTAAAAAATGAAAGCGTAATAAATAAGATATGCCTGTAATCAATTTAAAATGAGGTCATTAGGGTGCCCTAATCCCCTGTGACTATGAACATGAAAATGTACAAACACACAGAAAAGAAGCTGAGCCAGAGGTGGGAGTTATACCAAAAAAAATCGCTGGAGCCACCAGAAGCTGGAAAAGAAGGAAGGATTCTCCTTGAGAGCCTTCAGACAGAGAGGGCCCTGGCAACAGCGTGACTTCAGATTCCTAGCCTCCAGATCTATGGGAGAATAAATCTGTTGTTTTTAAGCCACTCGGTTTCTAGCCCTGTTATGGTAGCCCTGAGAAACTCATACAAATACTAAAATTTTTAGCGATAGAATTACAGTAAGTTTTTTAATTAAATCTCATATTTCTTTAAATCCCAGACATTCCTTCTTGATGGTAATACTAATCGCTGGCCCAGGGGAAGTACTGATTTTAATTTAACTTGGAGACTTATTCCAAATGTGCAGTTGGAGTAGCTCTATTTTTTTTCCTTATCTACCCCACTTAGCCCCTGAGAACTTTCAGGACCAAAAGGTCTTTATCTTTTATGCTGGGAAATTATGTTATTATTTCTCAAACATTTCAAGACCAAACTAGTTTAAATGAAAGTATGTCAGATAAACAGGCTTAACTGACATTGGACCGTAGAGCAGGGCTTCGAGGTTGACCGACTTCCACGAGTGATTCAGTTCTCTGATTCTCCCCTGAGGATGTACTTTCCTCCAGCGATATCTGTAATTCTTTTCCTTCACACCCACAGAACACTCCTCCTCTTTTGCTCTTCAAAGCAAAGAAACTTGGGGCGCCTGGGGGCTCAGTTGGTTGGGCAACTGCCTTTGGCTCAGGTCATGATCCCAGAGACCTGGGATGGAGCCCCACATCGGGCTCCCTGCTCGGCGAGAAGCCTGCTTCTCCCTCTCTCACTCCCCCTGCCTGTGTTCCCTCTCTCTCTGTGTTTCCCTCTGTCAAATAATAAATAAATAAAATCTTAAAAAAAAAAAAAAAAGCAAAGAAACTTCTTTCCCCAAAGATAAAAGCAATCTACATTTCCTTACTCAGTTACTTCAATTTCTGAAATGTGTGTGCTAATCAGATTGGTCTAGATTCCCGAACTAATCAATGTGCAAAGGGGTTTGGGATTACACTGAAACCAGCCAGGTTAACCCTGTGAGCTCTGTTTTCTGGGAAGCACGAATGTGCCAGTGCATCAGACTCACTTGAAGAGCTTTTAAAGAGTGCCCAAGTGCAGACGGCTCCCCAAAACACTTAAATCAGAATTTCTGGGAGGTAGCATCCAAGCGTCAGTACTTTTAAAAATTCTCTAGGTGATTACAATGGTCAGGTTTGAGCAGCACATAAGGGATTAGGTGGATTTCTTAGTGAAAATCAGGATACTCTTTGAAAAACAGGAGAAAAGTAAATGCTACATAGTCAATAATATATATTATAGGACCATCAACTAATAAGTTGTATTTCATGACCAACACATAAGAAGAAACAAAGTCTTGAATACTTTAAGGAAACATAAGGAGAAATCATCTGGAAGAATTCTTTCAGGTGATAGCCTTCATCCCCACTGCGCTGTTGGTGTTCTTTTTGCTGAGCCCTATGTGCAGCTCTCAAACTGCCAACTCCATATAGTCCCTTGAATATCAAAATGCTTCTTGGGCACCTGGGTGGCTTAGTTGTTAAGTATCTGCCTTCGGCTCAGGTCATGATCCCAGAGACCTGGGATCGAGTCCCGCATCAGGTTCCCTGCTCAGCGGGAAGCCTGCTTCTTCCCTCTCTCACTCCCCCCTGCTTGTGTTCCCTCTCTAGCTGTGTTTCTCTCTGTCAAATAAATATTTTTTTTTTAAAAAGCTTCTCAAATTTCAATCAGAACTCTGGATCACTCTTCAGTGCCCCAATCCACACCTCCTCCCAGTATTCCATCCTGATTAACAGTCCCAGTTCAAGGGCATCTGGGGGGCTCAGACGGTTAAGCATCTGACTCTTAATTTCAGTTCCAGTCATGATCAGTCATGATCTCAGAGGGCAGGGGATCAGCTCTGCCTCAGGCTTCCTGGTCAGAGTCCGCTTTAGATTCTCTCCCTCTCGCTCCTGATCTGCCCCATCCTACCCACACACTCTCTCAAATAAATAAATCTTAAAAAAAACCAAAAACACCCAGCACCAGTTGTTCAAACCAAAAATTTAGGGGTTTTGCTCTTACATCATCTTATTCGTCACCAAAACCTGCCCATTTTACCTCCAAAATATAATCCTAATTCTAATATCTCTAACCATCACCGTTATCACTGTATTCCAATCCAAAGTGTCTAGACTTCCTGGGGGTTCTCACACTTTAGCACCCATTGGAATCACCCAAAGGATCTGTTAACACAGATGATCAGAGCCTGAAATTCTCATTAATAGACTCTCGGGTAATGCTGAAGCCCCTGATGGAGAGACCAGACTTCAGGAATCACTGCTCTAGTCGGATACACTTCAATAGCCTCCTAATTGGCTTTCTTGCTTCTACTGTGGACAACCTAGGATCCATGACCTAAGCAACCAGAGTAATCTTTTTTAAGGTTATGCAGATCTCTGCCTAAACAATCCAAGAGTTCCCCGAACACTGAGAACAAACTCTCAAGCCAGTCAACTTCCTTTTCACTTTTAAAGCCATACTGGGTTTGCGCTCCTCCAGCATTTCACTCTCCTGCTTCAGAAATCCCCATTTCTTTTGTTCCCACTATGTGGAAATGGCCTTTAAATCGGATAAACTATTCGAACAATTTGGGGGAAATCACTACTACCATATTTTAGGCAGGTTTTGTGGGATTAGGGGTAGAGGAGGCAAAGAGAAGGCACCAGCATTAAGGGTTAATTCCGAAATCAAAATCAGCTTCAATTTTAAGCTGATCGGTGAATTTTCCATAAATGACATAGGCAGATGCTTGTGAATCGAGGATACGGTCTTGAGGGATTCGTTGAAGTCAAATATAAGAGCTATCACTTCTTAGCACACGTAATTAAATACCTTAAGTACCACCACTGTTGCGCCAGTTAGTAACACCACATAGGGTTGATGGTTTTATCCTGACGACTATCTTATCGTGCATTTAAAATAAGTTCATCAAAATCAACGCAGCCTTTTTAGGTCTAACATAGTAGTGCCTGTGTCCACCAGCACGCAAAACCGAAGCCAGTTTCGAGGACAGTCCTCTCAGGTAAGCCACAGCTCAGCTACATCAGCCCAAGGAGGCACAAACTTCTATCGCCTAACTGAAAAGAGAAAAAGACGGATTTTTGAACTTTAGAGACATGAACTTAATGTACTAGATTAAGTAGACCAAAAAACATAGTAAGAGCCATAAAGCAGTACGTGAACAGCTTCTTTCACGGCGAACGTGGGTGGCTCTGAAAAGAGCCTTTTGGAGCAGAGCGGCCGGCGACTCACGCGAGCGCCGTGTCCCGGCAGGGACTCACTTGGAGCTGGTGTACTTGGTGACCGCCTTGGTGCCCTCGGACACGGCGTGCTTGGCCAGCTCGCCGGGCAGCAGCAGGCGCACGGCCGTCTGGATCTCCCGGGACGTGATGGTCGAGCGCTTGTTGTAATGCGCCAGGCGGGAGGCCTCGCCGGCGATGCGCTCGAAGATGTCGTTGACGAAGGAGTTCATGATGCCCATGGCCTTGGACGAGATGCCCGTGTCGGGGTGCACCTGCTTGAGCACCTTGTACACGTAGATGGAGTAACTCTCCTTGCGGCTGCGCTTGCGCTTCTTGCCGTCCTTCTTCTGGGCTTTGGTGACAGCCTTTTTCGAGCCCTTCTTGGGCGCGGGAGCGGACTTGGCCGGCTCGGGCATAGCGGGAAGCGCGAGCGACAACCGACCCCGAGGCGAAACGCACACAGCACCGCCAGGCCGGGGCTGCCGGAAGCGCCTCGGTACTTAAAGAGGCCGTAGGCAAATTAAGGCTCTGCGTACGCTGCGCGGCGATTCGCGCGTTTTCGGCGGCGCTCCGGCGCAGGGCGGGGCATGGAGGGGGCGAGATTATGGAAATGAGCGGATTCTGGGCGAGCCACCCTATTGGCCGTGAGGACAAAGATGGGCTTCAGCCAATGGAAGGGCTCGGTAGAGCATCCGGGTTCTGCCTATAAAAGAGTGAAGTGGCGCAACGAAGGGCGACTTTGTCGGTGGCCGAGGGGGCAGCGTGTACCGTGAGCGCCTGTCATGTCTGGTCGCGGGAAGCAGGGAGGCAAGGCTCGCGCCAAGGCCAAGTCGCGGTCGTCCCGCGCCGGCCTGCAGTTCCCGGTGGGCCGGGTGCACCGCCTGCTGCGCAAGGGCAACTACGCGGAGCGGGTGGGGGCCGGGGCGCCGGTGTACATGGCGGCGGTGCTGGAGTACCTGACGGCGGAGATCCTGGAGCTGGCGGGGAACGCGGCCCGCGACAACAAGAAGACGCGCATCATCCCCCGCCACCTCCAGCTGGCCATCCGCAACGACGAGGAGCTGAACAAGCTGTTGGGCAAAGTCACCATCGCCCAGGGCGGCGTCCTGCCCAACATCCAGGCCGTGTTGCTCCCTAAGAAGACGGAGAGCCACCACAAGGCGAAGGGCAAGTGAGGCCGGCGTCCGGAAGCCCAGCTAACCAGCCAGCCGTGGGCCGGGAGGGACGCCTGTGAAACAAAGGCTCTTTTAAGAGCCACCCACTGTGTCAAATAAAAGAGTTGTTGCGGTAGCGCGCCTTCCACGCTCGACCTTCGCCACGGGCGGACCGAGCCACGGCAGCGAGGGGAGGGTTGGGGAAGGGGGTTGCCCTTTTCCGGTGGCGGCTCGCCTCCAACCCTGCGCTCGACCGTCATTATTTCGCGGAGGGGTGAGGTGTCCGGCGGTCGTAGGCTTTCGGGCCGGGCGCAGGGAGAGGGCCAGACCTCTTGGGCGCACCGCGGTGCATTCGGTCAGGAGTGCCGTCAGGCGGCCGCGGCTCTTGGGGCAGGAGTGGGTGCCGGGGACCCAGCTTGCCCGCTTCCCCAGGCCTTCGCCTAAACACACGTGCACCCCCTGCCGGCCGGCAAGCGGAGCCGGCCGTTTCCGGGAGTGGGGCGGGCCTGGTCCTTAGCTCAACCGAACCGGCCGTTAATCGTGTGAAGGTGAGGGACGGCCTCCACTTAGGCTCCTGGAGGCGGGGTCTTGCGCTCGGGCGGCGGTGGGGCGTGGGGAGACACCTTTCCAATCTGAGAAGCCCCGACAAGCGGGAAAACAGGTCCGTCAGGCAGACGAGGGGGCCCTTCAAAGATAACAAGGCGTTTTGGGGGACGGGGGCCCGACGCAAGATGAGATCGAATGGGGGAGACCGCGTGAGGAGGAAGGGGGCACTGTGCGTTCTGAGGGGATAAAGGGCTGAGAAGGAACAACATTCTGGCACCGTGCGTTGCGACCCAACACGATTCGCCCCTGCCCCCGCCCCCCGCCCCCGCCCCCGGCCCCGCCCGGAAAGCAAGGAAAAACAAGGTGCGGAAGGCTGCTGGCAAACTGGAAAGTAGAGTAAGCGAGGCGGGAGGGGGCGAGCGTAGGGAGGATCCCGCCCCAGCCAATGGGTGGCGCCAGGCCGGGTGGCGTCACGGCCAATGGACAGGCAGCGCGGGACTTTCAAGTATTGTGCCGCCCAATGGGAGGCAGACGGTGCCTATAAAGAGCGGGGCGGCGGGGGGAGGCGGCGTCAGTGTGGCTGAGGTTGCGCGGTTGTTCTGGTGTTCTGGTTGGGTATGGCTCGTACAAAGCAGACCGCCCGCAAGTCGACCGGTGGCAAGGCCCCGCGCAAGCAGCTGGCCACCAAGGCGGCCCGCAAGAGCGCGCCGGCCACGGGCGGCGTGAAGAAGCCGCACCGTTACCGGCCGGGCACCGTGGCCCTGCGGGAGATCCGGCGCTACCAGAAGTCCACCGAGCTGCTGATCCGCAAGCTGCCGTTCCAGCGGCTGGTGCGCGAGATCGCGCAGGACTTCAAGACCGACTTGCGCTTCCAGAGCTCGGCGGTCATGGCGCTGCAGGAGGCGAGCGAGGCCTACCTGGTGGGGCTGTTCGAGGACACCAACCTGTGCGCCATCCACGCTAAGCGCGTCACCATCATGCCCAAGGACATCCAGCTGGCGCGCCGCATCCGCGGGGAGCGGGCTTAAGTGAGCGCTCGCCTCGAAGTTCCATCCTATCCAAAGGCTCTTTTCAGAGCCACCCACGACAGCACTCGGAAGAAGCTGTGCCACTTAGGTCGGTAGTCTGCTCCTTTCGGGCCGACCTTCCCCGGTGGCGG
>PITA01029726.1:0-17497 GCA_004023965.1 Spilogale gracilis | reverse complement strand
ACGGAACCTTAATGACATTTCATCCCCCTTCCTTGCCTACAGCATCTACTGGTCCCTCCCTGCAGGCCCAGCCTTCCTGCCTCGGGGCCTTTGCTGCTACCATTCCCCTCCCCTCCCCCCTGGGACGCTGGACTCCCCACTCTGTAAGCAGAAAATTCTCACTCCCGGGCCTCAACTCTGACGTTAGGCCTCCCCTTTCCTTGAAAAGAGGTCTTTCCTGACCCCCAATCTGAAATAATTCCTACCTGCTCCCCTCTCTTCCTTTAGAGCACGTCGTCCCTTCTTAGTGCACATGAATTCAGGCCCTTAGTTGTCTAATATCAAGAAGGAACCCGATGTGAGTATTTGCACCACTGGAGCTCAAGGCGCGGCACGAAGTACATGCCCAAGGAACACGTCTCTCTCATGCCCAGCGAGGGGAGAGGGAAGGCGGGCGCCTGGAGAGGAGGGGAGTCAGCACACAGGAGTGATTGGGTCTGCAAAAGCCCAGCCCTGGATCTGGGACTCAGGGGACAGGGTCGGGGGAGGCTGGATGGCACAGGAGGGGCGCGTAACCCTCGCGGTGACCCCGCAGGGACTGGGAAAGGCAGGCCTGCGGTCCCCAGGCCAGGGTGCGCCCACGGGCGGGCTCGGCTTGTTGCTGGAGGGGAGGGGGGCTGGCCTCACTGCGGCAGATTTGTATTCCTGCCGACTTTTATTTCAGGCCTTGTTTATTTCTCCTTAAAACGCGGCTGCTATGCCAAGAGTCGTCCCCGAATTAGCTGCGAGTGTGTAATTTTACAGCTATTACCCGGGCGTTTCTGTGACTTGGGTAATAACGAGGGAAATATAAACAAACAGCGGCAAAGACAGCGACGCAGGGAGGCTCGGAGCTCTGAGCCTCGGGGCTGAGTGGAACCGGTCCCAGGCCTTCCCTGTCCCCATTGCCACCCCGACCCCTGCCAGTCACAGCGGGGGCCGGGGGCCTGGGGACTGGAGCCCCAGCCCTGCAATCCCTATCTCATCGCCTCCTCCCCCTGCCCCAGAGGCATCACCCAGCACCCCCCAGGCCCTCTCACACTCCCCCTCCACAAAGGCAAACAAAGGCCCGGCCTAATTATGTGATATTTCCCTTCTCTGGTGGCTAATGGCACCAGAGCGCCTGTGACATTTCGCTCTCTTTCCTCTATTATTCTTGCTTATTATCTGGCTGCTGCCCGAGGCTCGAGGCTGAGCCTGGCACAGATGCCCAGCCTCCCCCATTCCTCCTCCTCTTTGGCTCCGGCCCTTTACCCCTCCTCATGGCCCCTCCTCCATCTCCTAAGAAGGACCAAGCTTGCCCCCAATCCACCGGCCCCCAGACTCAAAGCTGGGACAGGTAGGTGTGGGCTTCTTGAAGTAGATGACCCCTCAGGACACCTGTGTCTTGCCTCAGCTCAGCTGCATCCTCTCAAAGAGGCCTCCCACATGTCCTTGACCCTTTTGGGCCTCAGTTTCCCTATTTCTGTACCATGAATGTGGGACTTGATCCCCAAAGGATCTTCCTGCTCTAATATTGGAAGATAGACTCCCGAGGGGCTTGGGATGTGCAGTGGACGCCTGAGGGGTCAAGGGGTCAAGGGTGTGGGTCTTGCTGTGGGAAGGAGGGCACGCGGGCCAGGACAGAAGGGAAAGAGCTGCCAGAGGTGTATGCAGACGGCTGGGCCTCGATTCCAACAAGTCCCCATATTGAAAACAACTTTGTCTTGTTTCCAAATAATCTTCACTTAAAGAAAAAAGGAAAGAAAGCAAAACTATGAAACTCCTTCTTGTCTCGTCCGCAGGCCACACGGACAAAGAGCCTGCCGTACATCAGCGCGCCTGAGTGGATCTACTCTCTCTGTTTTCATATACAGCCTTTTTAAAAAAGCAGAAATGGGGCCGTGGCATATATATCGATCAGTCACTTGCTTTTTCCCCTCGCCAGTGTATCAGGGACATGTTCCAGGTCAGGCCACATGGGTTGACCTCATTTCTTAATGGCCGCGGGGTGTTGCAGCTGCCCAGCCCGTCCACTCTTGATGCCTCCAGCCCTGGCTGCATATCCAGTTTGGGGCTCTATCGGTTTATCAGCACTGTAAGTAATGACTCCCTGACTATGCCAAAGCTTAGTGGTTTAAAAAAATTTTTTTTACTATTTCTAGGCGGGGCCACCCAGGCACCTGCGGTCCACTGGAGGATGGGCTAGGGGCTGGCTGGTTTAGCGTGGCCTTGTCTGAGATGATTCTCCTTCTCATGGTCTCCCATCCTGCAGCAGACTAGCCTGCGCTTGTCCTTATGTTGGTAGCACGTGTCCAAGAGAGCAAGTGGGAGCATATAAGGCTCTTGAGGCCAGCATTGCAACCGTCACGTGAGGACTTCCACCACGTTCCGTTGGCCGAGGCTAGTCGGAAGCCAGTCCAGATTCAAGAGGGGGGGAAGCCTGGGGCGCCTGGGTGGCTCAGTTGATTGGGCGACTGCCTTCAGCTCAGGGCATGATCTCAGGGTCCTGGGATCGAGCCCCACATCGGGCTCTCTGCTCAGCGGGGACCCTGCTTCCTCCTCTCTTTCTGCCTGCCTCTCTGCCTACTTGTGATCTCTCTCTGTCTGTCAAATAAATAAATAAAATCTTTAAAAAAAAAAAGAGGCGGGGAAGCCAACACCATCTCTTGATGGGAAGAGCTGCAGCGTGAGATTGAAGAGGGGATATAAGAAAGTATGGGGAATTGGGACACATCTCGTAATTGATCTAACAACGATGCTGTGGCAAACAGCTCTGTGATGAACTCCTTCATACACTCTTCTCTCTGCTCCATCAGGCTGGTATCTCTGCAGGTGCCAAAGGAGGCATTATGGGGTGGAAAGGCTCTTACATTCTGGGGGGAGGATATTATTAACTACAAAGTTGTCCTCCAAAAGTTTGTGCCAATGACCGCTGCTACCAACTTTCAAAGCAGATAAATTGAAGAAAATGGAAAATTTTATAGACTCTTTCTGTCTCTACTAATGCACCCCATGGTCTGTTACTGACACTTTCTGACCTCTAAATTCCAGGGGGGGAAAATAATAATTATTGTGGAAGACTCAAAGGGGCTGACAAGGTGGTAATCTAATTCTCCAGCCTCTAACCCCAACACCATGACCTTTCCCAGTCTCAGGTCTTACATTAAGGTCTTTAATCCATATTGAGTTAATTTTTATGTATGGTGTGAGGAAGGGGTCCAACTGCATTTTTTTTTTTTTGCATGTGGTTATTCAGTGGTCCCAGCCTCATTTGTTGAAAAGACTATTCTTTCCCCCATTGAATTGCCTTAGTTTTCTTGCTAAAAATCAACTGGCCACAAATGTGAGGGTTTATTTCTGGACTCTCATTTCCATTCCGTTGATCTCTGTGTCTGTCCTTATGCCAGCACCACATTGTCTTGATTACTGTAGCTTTGTAGTGAATTTTTAAATTGAGAAGTGTGAGTCTGCCAACTTTGTTCTTTTGCAAGATTGCTTTGGCTATTTTTAGTCCCTGGCATTTATTAATAGACTTATTTTTAAATAGACCTTATTTTTGTTGTGGTTTTAGGTTCACAGACAAACTGAGCAGAAGTTACAGAGATTTCTCCTATAATCCCTGCCCACACACATGCAAATCCTCCTCCATGATCAACATCTTACACCAGAGTAAAAAGTCTCTTACAATCGATGAGCCTACATTGACATATCATCACTCAGACTCCATTGTTTACATGAGGGTTCTCTCTTTGTGTTGTACATTCTATGGGTTTATACAAATGCATAATCACAGGCATCCATCATTAAAGTGTCATATAGAGTAGTTTAATCACCCTAAAAATCCTCTATGCTTCCCCTACTCATCTCTCCTTCCCCCCAATTCATGATACCCACTGATCTGATCTTTTGCTGTCTCCATGTTTTTGCATTTTCCAGAATGTGATATAGTTGAAATTATACGGTATACAACTTTTCAGACTTTTTTCACTTAGAAATAATGTATTTAAGATTCCCCCATGTCTTCTTTTAAAAAAGATTTTATTTATTTATTTGACAGAGAGAAACACAGCCAGAGAGGGAACACAAGCAGGGGGAGTGAGAGAGGGAGAAGCAGGCTTCCCGCCGAGCAGGGAGCCTGATGCGGGACTCGATCCCGGGTCTCCAGGATCATGACCTGAGCTGAAGGCAGTTGCTTAACCAACTGAGCCACCCAGGAACCCCCCCCCCATGTCTTTTCATAGCTGGATAATGAATTTTTTTTAGCACTAATAGTGCACTGTACTACAGTGTGTTTATCCATTTGCTTACTGAAGGCCATCTTGATTGCTTCAAAATTTTGGCAAATATGAATAAAGATGCCGTAAACACCAGAGAGGCACCTGAGTGTCTCAGTTGGTTAGGCATCTGCCTTTGGCTCAGGTCATGATTCCAGGGACCTGAGATAGAGTTCTACATCAGACTCCCTGCTCAGCAGAGCGTCTGCTTCTCCTTCTGCCTGCTGTTCCCCCTACTGTGTTCTCTCTCTCTGTCAAATAAGTAAATAAAAATCTTTAAAAAAAAATAAATCTGCTATAAACACCTGTGTGCAAGTTTTTGGATAGACATAGCTTTTAACTTCTTTGGATAAATACCACAGAGCACGATTGCTGGATCATATGGTAAGAGAATGTTTAGTTTTGTAAGAAATTGCCCCAAATGCCCTTCAAAGTAGATGTACCATTTTGCATTCCCACCAGTGGTCCCTTGGGTTTTCATATAAATTTTAGGATCAGTTTGTCAATTTCTGCAATAAAACCATTTGAGACTTTGATAGGGATTTTATTGAATCTGGACATCAATTCAAGGAATATTGCATCTTAACAATATGAAGTCTTTTATCCATGAACATGGGATGTCTTTCCATCTATTTCAGTCTTTAAATCTTTTCAGAAATATTTTTTAGTTTCCAGTCTATGAATCTTGTACCTCCTTGGTTGATTTATTCATATATATATATAAAATGGAATTATTTTCTTAATTTCATTTTTCATTGTTACGTATAGAAATGCAATCAATGTATATATATTGATCTTGTACCCTGTGCTCTTTATTGTTTAGTCCAATGTTTCCCAAATGTATCTTATCAGGGGAACTTTTATCTCAAATAACATCGATCAACATCCTCCAGGACTTATGTTCCTCAAGAGGCTGTTGGGGACCATGAATCCAACCCTACATAATTACCTTGTGCTTTTCACCACAATCCATGTGCTTTTAGGCCTTTGTTTATGCTGCACCTCTCCAAGGATTATCTCCCCACCTAATCTGCTTGGGAAACTCCTGTGTGTACTTCTGAAGCCCACTCAAGTCTTTCTTGCTCCTTTCTCCCTCCCCACCTTTGGACCACTGAGACCCCTACTTCCTATGCTTGTTTGTCCTTTGTCTGTTTACACATGTGTCTCCTTTCTGGGCTGTGGGTCCTGAGAGCCAGGTTCAAAGCAGGCAGAAGTGTGTTTGTGGCCTGAAGGACTGACTGATGTAAAGATAAGAGATGGGAGGCAGGTGCATGGCCCCTCTCTATTCCCTCTCCCTCCTGTTTCTCTCTCCCCCTCTCCTCCTTGATTCATAGCGGTTCCTCCGCCCTCAGAACCCCCGCAGGGCTTAGGCATCCTGGCCAGCTCAGCTCCCCCTTCAAACCGTACTCAGGGCCAGACTTCCCGCTGTTTTTTGATCTGATGTCAGCTGTCCTTCCAGCCAGCAGGAAGAAGTCACTAGGCGGGCTCAAGAATCTTGCTCTCATTCTTCATCTCAGGAAACAAACTGAGAGTTGCTGGAGGGGAGAGCAGTTGGAGGGACAGGGTGGCCGGGTCATGGACATTGGGGGGCATCTGTGCTATGGTGAGCGCTGTGAGTTACGTGAGACTGATGACCCACACACCTGTACCCGAGACACAAATAATACATTCTTGAACACGTCTTCCCCTCCAGCCAGGCTAGTCTCCTCCCTCCTTCCTCACCATCCTGCCACCGCTTCAGGGGCCCTTCTTCCAGAGCCTGCCCTGATGAGACCGCCCCGTGCACAGCGCCTCAGCCTGGCTGGGCCCACCTGCTTCTGGAAGACAAGGCTCAGCCCCTTGCAGCCTCCCCTTGATCTTGGCCACAGCGCCGGGCGAACTGGAGCATTTAGGGGTTACTGGTGGGATTTCATGTGCCATTCTCGGGGCACAACCGAGGACGAGAACTTGTTTAGTGTGTGTGCCCTGCGGACAGAGAAGTCTTACACTCCTCCTCCCATTTTAACCTGCACAACCATATGAGGGGGGTGCCGCTATTATGCCCATTTTACAGGAGGGGAAATGGAGGTTCAACCTTCAGGAGTCACTTGCCCAAGGTCCCACCGCTATGCTCCGTCGTGGAGTGTGTGTGCCAACCGCCGAGCCACACCCCCTTGGGACAGCCCATGTCCAACCCAAGATGGAACCAGCTAGCAGCGGAGGTCGCGAAGGACTGTTCTCACGAGGCACTCGAAGACGAGGGACCAGAGGACCAGTTTGATGAGATAATCCCCAAGTTCTCCTCTCTTCAGACCCTTGTGGTCCTGGCGCGCCGTAGGTGCTCAATAAAGGTCGACTGTGAACAGCAGCATGAATGACACCTGAGGGTCTGCGGCTACGTGGCCCTAAGCCTGAACACGATGTGGCATCCAGGGGTGCAAGGAGGTTGGGGCTCTGACCCAGGGTGGCCCGTACCCTTGCTGGCCTTATCAGGAGGCACACCAGGCTCCTGGGCCACCTCCCCAAAGCCCGCCCCAGCCACCCGCCAGCCAGCCGGGGAGGCCGGCCTGACTGTCCCCCTCGCTCCTCAGGAGGAAAGCCTTTATCAGCAAAAACTGCCTTTGAAAGCCCTAACTGTCAAGCATGGTCCCATCAAAGGGCCACAAGCCAAGCCTCCCCTGCCCGGCTGCTCCCCGGCAGGCACTGCTGGGCCCCCACAATGGCTGGCGGGTGTATATTTTTAAATATCTAAATGCAGCTGAAAATAAAAATTATTTACGCTCCCCCGCCGAGCCGGCAGGCCACTTCAGAGCGCGCGCTGGCGGCGTCTCTCCCTCCCCGGCTCTCTGTCGCTGATAAAGGGCCATAAACAAGGCTGACACATTTATAATAACCTTTTTCTGCCTCTCCTTCCGCCCTCTCCTGGGCTCCCGTCTGGGCCTCTCACTCACACACTATGAGGGATAATTTTTTATTATTCTGCCATTAGCAGAGAATAGAGAGTTTGATGGGGGGAATAAAACGTCAAATCATTTAGAAAGAGAGGGCGAGAAAACAAGCCGGCAACTTTTATGTGTGCACGTCCTCGGCGCTGTTGGGATGTCACCATCGCACACACGGGCTGGAAATTTATTTTCTCATATCTTCCCAGCAGCGTTTTAGTTCTTACTTTCCTGCCCAAGCGGTCAGACCCAAGCCCACCGGGGCCGACGGGGTCTTCCCACCAGTTTGCTAACGGAGCCGGGACCCGAGCGCAAGGCGGTGCGGGTCTCCCAGGACACGAAGCGGGGGCTCTGCTGACCTTCTGCCCCCAGGCCGGGTATGTCTGGTCAGCAGGTGTGGACGCTGTGCTGTGTGCAAGCATCTCTTTCTAGAAAGAGGAAGGACGGCTGCTGGGGGCGTTGGGCTCATGGACACCTAGGACAGGGGCTGGGCACTACGGCGAGAGTCCTGGGGTGAGACAGAGAGGGAGTGAGGGGTCTATAGATGCCCTCAGACCTGCCCAGCAACCTTGGACACCTGGGGGGGGGGCAAGGACAGCTGTGGGGGCACAGGAGACCAGGCCATGGGTGCAGGATCTGTGCTCCTAAGCGGGGGGCGGGGGGGCAGAGCATCAGGGTGCAGGGTGGCCTGCAGAGCCTGGGCTCAGAGAATGTGAGAGGACCCGAGTGCAGGCCGGGCCCCGAAGGAGCTCCCCAAAGCACCTCAGAGCGCACTGAGGCCTGGACAAAGCAGGCGTCCGTCCTTTTACCGTGGCTGGCGGTCACCAGCAGGCCGGCCGGGTGGGGCATGGCTGGGGGGCTTGTGGTTTTGTTTTGTTTTTGTTTTTAGATTATTTTTATTTATTTGACACACGGAAGGAGAGAGAGGGAGCATGCATACGCAGGGGAGGTGGCAGGCAGTGAGAGATGGAGAAGTCCCCCCACAAGCAGGGAGCCCCGCCTGGGGCTCGATCCCAGGGCCCTGCGATCATGACTAAGCACAAGGCAGACACTCAACCACTGAACCACCCACGCACCCTGGGGGCTTGTGTTCTATGCCCAGAAAAACGCTTTGGGGCACCTGGATGGTTAAGTGTCTGCCCTCCACTAGGGTCATGATCTCGGGACCCTGGATGGAGCCCCACGTCGGGCTCTCCATTCAGCAGTCTCCTTCTCCCTCTCCCTCTGTGATGTCTCTTGCTGTCTCTCAAATAAAGAAATAAATAAACCTGAGACAGACAGAGAGACAGAGAGAGAGAGAGAGAGAGAGAGAGAGAGAGAGAGAGAGAGAGAAAGGCTTTACCAAAGAGACTGGGTGAAGGCCCTTGGCTTTCAGAGACACAATAGCTATACCAGAGACCTTTCTAAGACACTTCTTCCTGGTCCTGGAGCTGGAATGATGAGCCTGGCGCTCTTCTTCACCTAGATAGCCAGCCAGGAGGCCGCTCCAGCGCCCAGCAGCTGCCTGTACCCCACGGCCCGTCCCGGACTGGGAGATGGGGCTCGGTTCCCTAGAGCGTGCCCTCTCCGGGGTCTGACGGTGGAGCGTAGGAGGCTGGCCCCAGCCATGGGAGGGTGCTGAGCCCCTGACAGGAGCCTCTCCTCCACCCCGAAGCCTGCTGCTGCTCTCTCCTCCAAGAGCTGACTGCAGGCTTCATGCCAGGGGCTGTGGACGCCACGGGCCTGGGGTGATCCTTGTGAACCCAAGCAGGGAGATTTGTGCCCCCAAGAGCAGGGCCAGGGCGAGTGGTCAGGGCCCCAGTTCACGCCTGTTCAGTGTGACAGTTTTCCCGACAGGTGGCAGAAAAGCATCCCGAGCAAAGCCATGCCTGTGGCTAATTCTCGCAAAGGCGTCCTGTGACCTGAAGGTAGTCTGGGAGGCCTGCCCGGCAGGGAGGCCTTGTCACCCAAGGGGAGGCAGGGCCCGGAAAAGGGACGGAGGGGGCACGTTGGGCTGGCCGAGCGGGTCCCGTGTGCAGCACGGTCGCTCTTCGGGCTGGCTAACAGGCGGTGACGCCCCCCGTCCCGGCAACCTTGGCACGGTGTGGAGGGGCCACAGCCACAAAGCCTACTCTTCTCAGCTGCCACAGGACACGGCTGGGCCCCCACAGAAGGACTGGCGCCCCCTCGACTTAGCGAGCAAGACGGTAGTCCTGGTGGGCTTCAGGGGCCTGTA
Source organism: Spilogale gracilis (assembly GCA_004023965.1). Taxonomy (NCBI): domain Eukaryota; kingdom Metazoa; phylum Chordata; class Mammalia; order Carnivora; family Mephitidae; genus Spilogale; species Spilogale gracilis. Next base: position 8,087 of record PITA01029726.1, on the reverse strand, counting down.
GTGATGCATGGGACACCTCGGAGTGGGCACGGCCCCCCTCGCAGGTGAAGGCCCCGCAGTGGGGGTCGTGACGTTGGCTCTGCTCTCTGCCACTCCCTGGCTGGCCACAGGAGGAGACCCCGCACCCCCGCCCCCTTCTGCAGCCTCCTTGTGTAACATTTTTCTTCTCACCATCAAAGGGACAGCTGTCTCTCGGAGGGAGGGAGAGAGCGTTCCTCAGGACACACTGTGGGCTTTGATGTGCAGCTCAGCTGCGGAGGCTGGGGAGGCTGGTGACCGTGGCCAGCAGCAGCCCTCCCTGCCCCCACCCCGGGGCCGCTGGCCCCTTCCAGCATCCGGCCTGCACACACCGCTCATCTGGTTCTCTCCTCTGAGCCCTTACCGTCTCATCTCCCAGTTCTCTCCCTCCTCAGCCTCAGCGCTGGGATCAGACCCTCCCTCTGGGTGCAGGGACCCAGACTGCGGGTCCTTGTGCTCTCACTCCCCACAGGGAGCGAGTCTGCTCCGGCCCATGACCCCCAGCAGGCCCATTTCCCCATTGCCTCACTCAATGGTGCCCCCGTGTGTACGTGTATGTCTGTGTATAGGTGTGTGCGTGTGCGTGTGCATGTGTGTGCACGTGCGTGTGCGTGCGTCCGTGTGCGTGTGTGTGCGTGTGTAGTATCAGCTGGCCTCCCACTCCCAGGACAGGGGCACCTCCAAAGTCAGGGCCCGGCCCCCCACTGTACCCCACGCACGGCTGCCCGTGCTGGAAGGCCCCGTTTTCTCTCTTGTTGCCCAGCGGGGTTGGGGTACGAATAAGAGGGAGGAAGCCTCATGAGGTCTCCGGTGGGGAGCAGTGAGTGGCCTATGTCCACACGTGTCCAGGCAGCTGGGGGCCGCGGGGGCCCCCCAGGGAGCAGGACCCGGGCCGCAGCGCCAGGGAGGGAGGCCCAAGGACAAGCCTCTCACACACACCTTGCGCACGCTTCTCCCACATGGGCACACACGATGCCCGCATACTCACTAGACACACAAGCACCCGCGCACGCCCAGGCTGCCGCCATGCGTCTCGCAGCAGCACGATGCACCACACCCACATGCGCGTGCACACAGACCCGGGGCTCCCCTGGGCGCGGCTGCAGAGCTCGCACCTCCCGTCCTTTACCTACCACTCTCTCACCATTCACGGGCCTTGAAGCAGAAAGCCCACCCCCCTCGGGTGCTCAGTCTGCTTACCCACCGCTCCGGACTCAGCAGCCCCTTCCCTGCAGATTTCGTCCTCCCCCACCAGGCCCTGCTCTGCTCCGGGCTGCCCCTCTGCCCACGATACCTCCCTGTGGATAGGCCTGCGGGCCACAGAGGAGGGGAAAGGCACGGGAGGGCAGGGGCCTGGGGACAGGCAGGACGGCTGTCCTCGATTACTGGGGAGGCATTGAGGGTTCCAGAGGGTAGATGGGGCTTTTTGTCCATGTTCATCCCAGATCAACCATCTTTCTTCCCTTCCTTCCTTCCTTAAGATTTTATTTATTTATCAGAGAGAGAGAGAGAGGGAGAGCACAAGCCGGGGGAGCAGCAGGCAGAAGGCAAAGCAGGCTCCCTACTGAGCAAAGGGCCTGATGTGGAGCTCCATCCCAGAACCCGGGATCACGACCTGAGCCGAAGGCAGGCGCTTAACCGACTGAGACCCCCAGGCATCCCCAAACTTCTTTCAATGAAAGGGCACACACCAAAGCCCAAATCCAGCAGCATGAGGCCCATGACACCCTCCAGGGAGAAAAAACAGCCACGTCTGATCTGGGTATTGGTGGAAGGAGAGCATGAGAGAAGACGGTGATGGAGGGGCGCTTCCCCAGGACTAGGGAATAGCTGAGAGGCTAGGAGGCGGGACGGCGCAAGGTACAAGTGACATCAGCAGTCGCTGAGAAGGTAGAGCAGAGGAGCAGAAGGGGGCTTGGGAAAGCTGACTGGAGCTTGAGGCTGCAGGGACCAAGGGCTAGGCTGAGACCTGCTCTCGGGCAGAACCCACTTGACCGCCCGCGTCCTTCAAGGGATTGGAGAGCCGAGACAGGAGAGCAGGGTGTGGCCCGGGGTCGGGCTGCTGTCGGTGGCCCAGGCACTGCCCGCAGCCCCGAGACTGCCCTGCAGGAGAGCCGCACACAGACCCCTCACCTGAGGGCGGTGGCTGCCCCCAGAGCCCCCACACGCTCCGATCGAGGACATCTTTGAGCCAGGAATGACCTTGCTATTTGAGGATCGGTCGCAGGCCACACACAGCTCACTTTTTCCATGAGCTAATGCGACTTAGGAGGGTCCCAGGAACGAGCACCAGGGAAGGGGTGGGTCCTCTCCCTGGTTCGGCCAGAGACCTGCTGAGAACAGGGTGGGGCGCCAGACGGGGAGTCTTGTTGGTGGCAATCTCTTACGGGCCTGGGGGCCCAAGGCCAGACCATTCCGAGGATCGGTTTGGTCAGAGGGTACCTCCGGGGACCCCGGTTCCCACGCGTATTATGTTTTGTGTGTTGCTTCTTTATTCTCATCATCAACGTTCTGTTTCCATCAGGCCACCATCTGACGATGTCCCGGTCAGAAGGTTCTGCAGAGGAAGTGCTCCAAGCGCCGCGTCTCGGAGGGCCCAGGCACCTGGGCTGTAAATGAGGCAGGGAGGCCATACATCCTCTTTCAGGAAGCCAGCCCCACCTGGCTCCGTGACGGACACTTAATTTAACCGCTGCTGTCGCAACACCTTTGTGGGCCTGCTCGCCCGGGCCCGTGGGATTTATGGCCCCAGAGAGACCTTCTCGGGCTTCAGGTCCTGGCCGAATGCCCAGCCCCGTCCAGCCCTGGACGGCCCCAGAGAGCCCTCTGCCTGGCAGCGGGGGTGCTGTAGGCCCGAGCAGACCTCCCATCCTTTCCCTGGGCGCCCCCACGCCCAAGCCTCCCAGTCCGCTTACACATGTCCCCTCTGCTGGCAGGGCACGGCGGGGTCTCCGGGACGGGCGCAGGTTCCAATTCCTCTCACCCGCTCTGAGCGGCCCGGGCGGGCCCATCCTCTCCCCTGCCCTCCTGCCTCTCCAGCTTAGCGTGGACTTCCTCCGAGTCAGAGGGTAGGCAGTTCCTTGATGGGGCCGCAGGCCTGGGGCGCGGAAGGACCTCCTTTGGCATCCAAATGAACTTCTGCCGGGTCAGGTAATCAGGCTAGATTACCTGGGTAATTTCTGTGCCCTGGGGCACTATTCCTGCTTCTAAATGAAGAATAATGATGTCTCCTAACCTTGGGGGCCCCCAGAGAGAGAGCACAAGCCCTGCTACCTGGCCCTTCTCCCCCAAAGACCGCACAGCCCGGTGCTCCGTCCTGGCCCCTCGGGCGCAGCCACGCGACATCTTGCGATGTCCCTCAGGTGGGCTTTGAGTCCCAGGTTCACAGGATCCCTTTACAACCCCCATCTGGCCTGGGCCTGGGCCGTGCAGGCTTCTGTTTTAGAACCAGGGAAGCCTGGGGCTAACTCTCAGCTCTGCCGGCGCTTCACTGTGTGGCTTTGGACAAGGTGCTCAACCTCTCTGAGCCTCTTCCCTTTGTGGGAATGGTGACCTGCAGGGAGGATTCTGTGAGGGGAGAGGGCACCTCGTGCTTCCTTTCTGAAATCTCACAGAGGTGCCTGGTGGGCTGCCTCAGCCTCAAGCCAGCACGGCAAGGGAGTGGCTGGTTAGGCGGGAACAGCCACTAACATTCCAAGGCAGCCCTCCTGGTACAGGGTCAGGGCCTGGAGGCCTCCAGGAAGCCAAGCCCTTCCTGGCTCCTGCACCCTGGTAGCTGGGCCAACCCAGCCTGGCCCGGATGAGCGGGCGGGCCCCAAAGAGGCCCTTGCGGCTGCCAAGACCATCCCGTCCGGCCATCTCCGGCCTTGAGCCCCGGCCAGCCATCACGTGTTGATCCAGGACCACGAACCTGAGTCAGCAGGCTCATCGGAGACCTTCTAGCCTGGTCCCTGTTGCAGAGATGGGGAGGTTGAGGCTCCAAGCAATGGTCCTCGGGCCTGGCACCTCTGCTCGCCTGGGCTGCACCTGTTACCCAAGCCTGAGCTCACAGGCTTTCCTCGAGGCTGAGTTCCCCATCTAGCAGTGGACCCTTTCCCTGTGGGGGTCTAGCACTCCCGGCCACTGATGGAGCCAGAGGAGGAGTGTCCTGGACCCCCGGCGGGACAAGCCACCTCGTCCCCGGGCGTGATGTGGCGGCCACAGTCAGGCCTGCAGGCTTGGGAGCACCCCGATGCGGCCCCCTGGCCGAGGGAGACAGACGCAGGGGCCAGAGAAGCGAAGGCTCCCCTGCAGGAGGGATGTCGGTGCTCTTTGGGTGCAGCCGCCCGCCTTCATGGGCCTCATTTCGTGAATGAGGTCACTGAGCCAGGAGCCTGCCTGTCACACACCTGGTCAGGCACACAGTCAGGCCATCAGAAACAGAACTGCTGCAATGTGACCTGTGGGGTGCAGGCTAGGGAAGGGTCACCATGGGGAGACAGGGCGGGGGAGCAGAAACGAGGCAGGAGAGCTTAGACTTGCCCTCGGTGGGGAGCACCTTGGGAAAGACTTTAGGGTGACAGTAGGGCCTTCTGCCGTTGGTGATGACTGCACAGGGCCTGGCCCCCCACCCCCACGGCTCAGGGAGACTGAGAAGGAGGGGCTCCCCCAGCCCCTCTAATAGAATCCTCTTTGATCATGTTTTTCTGACCTTTGTAAAAGGCAATTTATATTCTAATTGTCCTTTGAGTACCAGAGGAATCAATTAGAGACAAGAGCAGCTAATTGTGCTGGGGAGGTGAGCCTGGGGCAGGAAGTCTAGGGAGGCGCAGGCACCCCACGGCCCCCACACCTGCCTGGAGCCTCCAGTCGCCCCTCTCAGGCTCAGGGTGCAGGTTGTCAGGTCTTTGGGCCTCAGTGCCGGCCCTAGAGAGCTGAGAGGTTGTCCCCCAGCCCCTCAGAGGGCCGCCCTCGTAGGCCTCCAGGCCCACCCACAGCCCAGCCTAGAGGTGTCCCTACCTAGGAGGATGTCATCCACCGCAGTGGCACCTTCTGTCAGCCCCCACGGAGCTGGGGCTGCCTCCTGCCTGCTGGCAGTGGCCTCTGGTACGAGCCCTGCCCGGCCTGGGTTCCCGGGATGGGATCCAGAATGGGACCCGTGGGCCAGCCCGGGCAAGCCTGCATTCCCAAGCACACGCCCTGCACAGAACTCTCTGGTCAGGCACTGTCCTTGCCGTCCGTGCTCACCTTTGAACCAAGCTAGAAGGATCGCTGAGTGGGGCTCCTCAGCCTGACCTTCAGGGCCCTTGCCCACACCCGTGTCTCTCAGACCCCTCAGCCAGGCAGCGCCCTTGGTCGCTGGGCCCCCCGGGGCTCAGCCACACCTCCACTCACACCCCTCCCTCCCACAGAAAAGGCTCCGCTTCTCTGGTCTCAGCCTTCCTGAGCCTGAGAGTTCCCCTATAAGATGGTCATAGTTACCTTGTTACAAATCCTTGTGAGAATAAGGTGCTATAAGGCGCGCAAAGCTCCTAGAGCGGGTCCCGGTAAACAGTAGGTGCTCAACAAATGCCATTTGTTAGAGATATTCACCAACCCCCCCCAGTGGGTTCATCTGGCCCACTTTTCCCCTTACATAGCCCGCGCAGCTCATGGTAGGACGGTCTTTCCCCAGACAGTGAGCCCTCTGAGAGCAGGACTGGGGTTTTTTTATTCCCCGGGTCACCAGTGCCCAGCACACAGTAGGCGCCAATTGCCGTTGAGCCGTACGGGTCCATGAGAGTCTGAATCCAGGCCTCCCTGGGGGGTGATGAGCTCACAGAGTCGGCCGTCTGTGCCAGTGGGCAAGATGAGAGCCACCCCCCCAAATACAGAATATGCCACGTGCCGGGCACTGAGCATTTCATGGGAACGACCTCATGTTAGTCCTTAGAATGACCTCTGCGGTACATGTTCCTATCACTCCGTTTTTAAAAAAATATTTTATTTATTTATTTCTTTGAGGGGGAGAGAGAGCACATGAGTGTGGGAGAGGGGCGGGGGGAGAGGAAGTGGCAGACTCCCCCATAAGCAGGGGAGCCCCATGCAGGGCTCGATCCCAGGACCCAGAACCTGGGACCATGAGCTGAGCCGAAGGCAGACACTTGACTGACTGGGCCACCCTGGAGCCCTTCCTACGACTCCATCTTACAGATAGGGAGACTGAGGCACGAGAGGCGAAGTGTCTTGTCCCTGCTGGGATGGGCAGCCCCAGGACTTGAATTCCTCACCGTTTGGCTCCAGACTTTGAAAGTCCTGAGCATCACCCTGGACTCAGTGGGAGCACAATGATCCGTCCGTGGCCAGTGGAGCCCGCCGAGCTGAGTGGGTCACAGGACACAGTGAGCCGGGGCCCGGCATCAGAGCTGGGGCAGTCGATGGCTCCCTTCCAAGGCCACTGTCTGGAGGGCCCTGAGGCCACCGTGGTGAGAGCAAGGACCCCCCCACCGGCACCCTTCGAGGAGCTTTGAGTCTTTTGCCTTTTGCAATGATGCCACCAAAAATTGTAGTATTTACACAGATGCCACGGACCCCCAAAGCTGCTGTTCCCTAGGCCTGGACATCGGGGGGGCTCATCTTGCTTTCATTGCTGTGGGCTGCCCCTCTTGGTGCTACTGAGTTCCCTCACTCCACCCCCACCGCAGGGGAGCGCAAGGGGAAGGGAGCAAAGAGAAGCCAAACAATGCTCCCCCAGACTGGCCAGGATTGGGGCTCAGTGTGTGAAGAGGATCAGGGCTCAGCTACGTCCAGGGTCAGGGCTGGGTGTCTGATCAGAGCTGAGCTCAGGCTGTGTCAGGGTGAGGGCTCAGTCCATCACTGAGGACCGGTTCAGTCAGGAGTCTAACCCTTAATCCCTGCATTCCTTTCCTCGTTAGACAAGGCAGGGCGGCCGCCTGACCCCCAGCTTTCACTGGGCACATCCGGTATGAGCGCTGGACTCCGCGGCTGGATACAGTGCCCGCCTTTCTCCCGCAACCTTCCTGGGCTGGCGCCTGTCGCAGTGGCCCGTGCCACAGGCATTCTCGGGCACGTCCCTTGCCGCACCGATGCCCCGTGCCCTGAGTCGCGGGACCGCAGACTGCCTGTAGGAATCAGATGAGTCACTACCTTCCTGAGGGCTCTTTCGTCCTCTGAACATCCCTGAAAACACCTCAAACTCAACATTAAAAAATATGCCTTCCCTGCCAGCCTGCTCCTCCCTGGTATCACCACTCTCCTCCAACGGTGGCCCGCGCTGACTTACGTGGGCCATTATCCCAGAACCCCAAAAGGAATCGATGGATCCTCAGACCTGCCCGTCCTGTGGGCCACACGCTCCACGCAGCCACCTCCTCCGCGGCCCTGAGTACCCTCTTGCTCGGCCACCTCACGGCTTTTCTGGCACCTCCCGCGCCCTCTCCCACCATTCTCTCACCTGTCGCGAGGGTAGGCTTTCTAAAGTGTAGACAGGACTGCGTCTCTCCCCTGCTGCTTCCCCACGGAGCTCAGGACTGAGGACTGCCCCAAAATGGTGACTTGTTGTAACGTCAACCATATGAGAGACTGGGCTCCCCGCCCCCCGAGATGCCAAGTGAGAAGAAAGGGGAGAAGAGATACTTCCAGGAGGGGAGGGAAGACGCCTGCGAAGGAGGGTGAGGAGGAGAACCCAGAGCCAGTGCATCATGGAGGCCGAGGGAAGGGGCGGCGTCAGGGCGGGTCTGAGCAGGGCTCGCTGGGTTTGCTGGTCCAGGGGTGTCTGAGGCTCGGTGACAGTCATCTTACTGGGGAGACATCAACGCAGAGGACAGAGAAGTGGGTCAAAAGTGAGGGAATAGAGCAGTGGGTGTACACACTGTTTCAAGAACATGGACTCGGGGCGCCTGGGTGGCTCAGTTGGTTAAGCGACTGCCTTCGGCTCAGGTCATGATCCCGGAGACCCGGGATCGAGTCCCACATCGGGCTCCCAGCTCGGCAGGAAGCCTGCTTCTCCCTCTCTCACTCCCCCGCTTGTGTTCCCTCTCTGGCTGTGTTTCTCTCTGTCAGATAAATAAATAAACAAACAAATAAACAAA
>PITA01029725.1:0-17504 GCA_004023965.1 Spilogale gracilis | reverse complement strand
TTGCCTTTGGAGACGTGTCTTGAAAGAAGTTGCTGTGGCCGATGTCAAAGAGGTTACTGCCTATGTTCTCTTCCAGGATTTTGATGGATTCCTGCCTCACGTTGAGGTCTTTCATCCATTTTGAGTTTGCCTTTGTGTGTGGTGTAAGAGAATGGTCTAGTTTCATTCTTCTATATGTAGCTGTCCAATTTTCCCAGCATCATTTATTGAGGAGACTGTCCTTTTTCCACTGGATATTTTTGTGGGTCCATATGTGGACTCTCTACTTTGTTCCATTGGTCTATTTGTCTGTTTTTGTGCTGGTACTATGCTGTCTTGGTGATCACAGCTTTGTAATAAAGCCTGAAGTCAGGTAACGAGATGCCCCCAGCTTTGTTTTTTTTTTTTTTTTTCAACAATTCCTTAGTGATTCAGGGTCTTTTTTGGTTCCATATAAATTTTAGGATTGTTTGTTCCAATGGTTTGAAAAATGTTGGTGGAATTTTGATCGGGTTGGCACTGAAAGTATAGACTGTTCTGGACAGTATAGACATTCTTCTGATCCATGAGTATGGAATGCTCTTCCATCTTTTTGTGTCTTCTTCAATTTCTTTCATGAGTGTTCTGTAGTTCCTCGAGTACAGATCCTTGACTTCTTTGGTTAGGTTTATTCCTAGGTATCTTATGGTTCTTGGTGCTATAGTAAATGGAATTGATTCTCTGATTTCCCTTTATATTTTCATTGTTAGTGTATAAGAATGCAACTGATTTCTGTGCATTGATTTTTTGTATCCTGTCATAGTACTGAATTGTTGTATGAGTTCTAGTAGTTTGGGGGTAGAGTCTTTTGGGTTTTCCACATAGAGTATCATGTCATCTGTGAAGAGAGAGAGTTTGATGACTTCTTTGCCAATTTTAATACCTTTTATTTCTTTTTGTTGTCTGATTGCTGTTGCTAGGACTTCTAACACTATGTTGAACAATAGTGGTGAGAGTGAGCATCCTTGTCTTGTTCCTGATCTCAGTGGAATGCTGTCAGTTTTTCCCCATTGAGAATGATATTAGCTGTGGGTTTTTTGTAGATAGATTCTATGAGGTTGAGTAATGTTCCCTCTATCCCTATGCTTTGAAGAGTTTTAATCAGGAATGGATGTTGTATTTTGTCAAATGCTTTTTCTGCATCGATTGAAGGACCATGTGATTCTTCTCTTTTCTCTTATTGATCTGTTCTATCATAATGATTGATTTGCGAATGTTGAACCACCCTTGTATCCCAGGGACAAATACCACCTGGTCGTGGTGGATAATCTTTTTAATGTACTGTTGGATCCTATTAGCAAATATCTTGTTAAGAATCTTGGCATCCACATTCATCAGAGATATTGGTCTGAAGTTCTCCTTTTTGATGGGGTCTTTGTCTGGTTTGGGGATTAAAGTGATGCTGGCTTCGTAGAAAGAGTATGGAAGTTTTCCTTCAGTTTCTATTTTTTTGAAACAGCTTCAGAAGAGTAGGTATTATTTCTTCTTTGAATATTTGGTAGAATTCCCCTGGAAATTCATCAGGTCCCGGGGTTTTGTTTTTTGGAAGGTTTTTGATCACTGCTTCAATCTTGTTACTAAATATTGGTCTATTCAAATTGTAAGTTTCTTCCTATTTCAGTCTTTGAAGTTTATAGGTTTCCAGGAATGCATCTATATCTTCTGGGTTGTTTAACTTACTGGCATAGCACTTTTGATAGTTATTTCTGATGATTCTTTCTATTTCCATGGTGTTAGTAATGATCTTTCCCCTTTCATTCATAATTTTATTAATTGGGTCTTCTCTCTTTTCCTTTGGATTAGTTTGGCCAATGGTTTATCGATCTTATTAATTCTTTCAAGAACCAGCTTCTAGTTTCTTTGATGTGTTCTACTCTATTTCTAGTTTCTAATTCGTTGATTTCTGGTCTAATCTTAATTATATCCAGTCTTGTGTGTGGGGTTGGCTTAATTTGTTGTTGATTTTCCAGTTCTTTAAGGTGTAACAATAGTTAGTGTATTTGGGTTTTTTCAATTTTTTTGAGTGAGGCTAGCATAGCTATGTATTTCCCCCTTAGGACTGCCTTTGTGGTATCCCATAGGTTTTGGATCACTGTATCTTCATTCTCATTGGTTTCCATGAAGCTTTCCATGTTAAAGTTCTTCTTTGATTTCTTGGTTGATCCAAAGATTCTTGAGCAGTTTAGTCTTTAGCTCCAAGTGTCTGAATTCCTTCTGAACTTTTGTTGTGGTTCAGTTCCAGTTTCAAGGCATTGTGGTCAGAGAATATGCAGGGAACAATCTCAGTCTTTTGGTATCAGTTGAGCCCTGATTTGTGACCTAGTATGTGGTCTATTCTGGAGAAAGTTCCATGTGCATTTGAGAAGAATGAGTATTCTGCTGTTTTAGGGTGGAATGTTCTTAACATATCTATGAGATACATCTGGTCCAATGTGTCATTCAAAGCTCTTGTTTCTTTGTTGATTTTCTGTTTAGATGATCTGTCCATTGCTGAGTGAAAGTTCCTTTAAATATTAAAATAAAACTGTGTGATCTAGAAATTCCACTAGTGGCTATCTGAAAAAAAGGAAAACATAGATTTGCAAGATATATACACCCCTATGTGCACTGCAGCTTTATTACACTAGTCAAAATATAAATTAAGCCACGTTTCTATCAGTGGATGGATGGATAAAAAAGTAGCATGTGTATCCCCCCAGACACATGCATACAGAGTGGAATACTACTCTGCCATAAAAAGAATGAAATCTTGCTGTTTGCCACAGCATGGATGTATCTAGAGGGCATTATACTTAGTGGTTAAGTCAGAAAGTGAAAGATAAATACTGCATGATTTCATTTTTATATGGAATCTAACAAACAAAACCAAATAAAACCCAGACTCAGATACAGAGAATAGATTGGTGGTTGTCAGAAGTTGGTATTTGGGGAGGGTCTAAATGTGAAAAAGGGGATTACTAGGCATAAATTTCTGGTTATACAGTAATCACCGTGATGTAATGTACAGCATGGGGAATATAGTAAAACATATTGTATTAATTTTGTATGCTGACAGATGATAACAAGACTTGTGATCATTTGCAATGCTAACAAATGTTGTATATCTGAAACTAACATAATAATGTATAGCAGGCAGTTATCTCATTAAAAAAAAAAAGGAAAAGTATAATGAGAGACCCATGGAGGATTGTCTCCCAGCAGGAGTATTTGTGATACTGGATTCTAGTTTTCACCATTAGCAGATGTCTTCAGAAAATCAACCATTCATTCCCAGCGAGTCACTCACTCACTTAGTCAGTCATTCAACAAAACTTTAAGTGCTTGCCAATACATGGGGTACTGTGTAAGGAACCAGAGAATCAAAAAAGATGTTAAAGTTAGTCCATATTTTTGAGGAGATTACATATTAATGAAAGAAATAGTATTTTAAAAAGTTATCATCCATTATTAAGCAGATATAATGGTGTATGTTCATCATAGTCCCCCCCCCTTTTTGAACACATAAATAGTACAACCTTCTTTTTCCATGTCATTAGGTTAGGGGACATGTGACTTAGTTCTGGTCAGTTGGACTGTAGGTATAAGCCCTGTGAGATGGTGGTAGACCAGGTCTCCAGAACATCCTGGAGCCTTCTCTTTCCTAGCCACAACATCCATGGATGGCTGCCAAATCCACATTAGATTTGCATAAGCAAGAAATAAACCTTTATTTTCTGTGTTTACTAGTAAGGAAACAGAAGCACAGTGTAATGTACTATAAACATGATAATATTCCTAGTACTCTGTACATGCTAAGGGCAAAAATGTTGACTTATTTCATTTACAGCTTTAGTACAGGAACTGGAAGAAGGAATATATTTGTCAAGTCAGAGAGGAGATTGTTATAGTAATTAGGAGTGCAGAGTCAAGTGAAATGCTTTCTGTCATTTTTTTTTATGATAAGAAATGTTTGACTATGACCATAGATGAAGGAAACAAAACAATGGAGAAGGAGAGGATAAGGTTGTGGAAAGAAAGGTCTTCAAGGGAGGGTAGAAGAATAAGGTCTGGAGACCCTAGTAAGAAGGTGGAAAAAGAGATTCTTCTCTTTATTAGGTTTTGTGGGAATAAGGAGGAATAAGTCTTCACGTGATGGCTTTTGGGGAGAGCTTGTATTTAAGGCAAAGGAGATAGAGAAAGCATCAAGAGAAGATTAGGATGGATTCCAGGCATTGGCAGAAAAAAATAGGATGTGTTGTCTCTCTATATTGTATCAAATACTTCGTTGGACACTCATAGATATTTCACTTCATCCACTGGGTATTCTGCAATGTAGTTATTGATATCACCATTATTTCATAGATGAAGTGATAGATTCCTAAGGTGAAGAAATTTTTCAGGGTGTACAGCTAGTGAAGTGACAGAGCCAGATTTCAGATCTGATCCGTCGAACTCCATGCTGGTCTCTGCTAGAATAATGTGACGGGAAAGACCCAAGAAACTTAATCATGTCAGCTGTCTCAGAGACTTTAAATCAAGGTGCCTGTCAGTGCCCTTTATGCCACATTATGTCCAGAAATAGTGGTCTGTCTGTCACTGGATGTGCACTCAGCTCCACATAGACACCGAAAGGGTTTTAACAAAGGTTTGAAAATGGAGCAAGTAAACCAGTCAAACTAGTTGTTATTGAGAAGTCAGGTAACCAGTTTTTAATAATTTGGGGTCTGATATTAAGTGATTTGGATGGTTGTTTGTTAGATAGTCAGGTACTATCTCCCTGATACAAAATGCAATCAAGAGGGAATTAAAAGTATTATGAAACCTTCACTATGTGAGCAGCTGTGTTGCCTTATCACTTTAAAAACTATTGTGATTCCTTCGAGGATGTAAACATATATCGCATGACAGTGAGAGATTTACAAATCATGGACGTGAGGCTGAATTACAATTTTGGAAAACATTTATTATCTTGACTTATTAAAATAAACTTCAGAGCCTAAAATTAGAGGTCAAAGTATATTTTTCTAATGGGCTATATTTTCTAAATCCAAACTATGTATTACTTCATATTAAATTTCAGGAATAAAATGTAAGACTTTAGAAAGGAATAAAATGAATATGGCTAGTGACATTTGCACCCATTCTGGGAAGCTGGAAGGATGATGATAGAAGATGTTTGGTACAGATTTCCTGGAAGATAATTGGAACATCAGAAAGAGCTCTGTTCAGCAATGGAAGCTGATAATAGATTATGAAGTAAAGTAAATGAACAGGATTTAAAACATGGGCTTGGCTGATGGTCTACTTTCTCTGCTTTGGTAACAGTCTGTCTTCCTCCCACGAGGCAGTGCTTGCTCACTCCGTGTTATCAACCTTAATGAGATTCAGGTTAAAGTGGCCCATCTAGATCAGCATTACGTACTCCCACAGCTGCCCAATAAAGGGACCATTTCTGCTCCCAGGAACATACTCTTACCAGAAGAGTTCTCTGGGTGGGCAACCTGACTGAAAATGGGTAAAAAAGCCTTTATACATTTTGTGGCAGAGATACAGGATCTAAAGACAGCCAGCTGTCTTTGAATGCTAAGCAGTTTCTTAAAGGGATTTACTCAGGTATTTTGGGGATTATGCATTTTCGTTATGAAGAGGCTGAGAGCCATTCTGTTTTCAGTATCCGCCTTCTTTGTAGTCCAAGTCTTAATTTTTTCAACTTCAGTCTTGCTTCCTGGAATTTGAGTTTTGATGCTTGTTTGGTGAACTTCCCATTGACTGATTGAGGTAGTATTCTAGAAATGTGCTACATGCTTCAGTCTTGCCTATTCTGAGCTTCACCTAGTGCTCTCAGGGTATGTCTCAAATGTCTCATTTAACATCTCTGATAATTCAACATCATAAATATGTATCAAGAACCTGTCAGCTCTCTGCTACTCTCTGTAGGGCATCCAAGACATCTGAGTTAAATAGTCCTTTTAGAATTTTTATCAATAAGCTCGTAATTAGAAATTAAGCAAATCTGCTTTGAGAACTACAATTGATTAATACAGTCTAATATACTTAGTAGCATTCTTATTAATCTTTTAAAATACTTGTAATAATTGGTAGTATTACTTATTATTAACTCTATAGTATAGAGGAACAATACAGACTTGGAAATGTCTGGCCTTATCCATGACTACCAGGCCCCTACAGTCTATATGTCAGCTGTGATGATTTCCCTTCAGTTCCTCAAACAGGCTGTACTTTCCCACCTCTCGATTTTATTTCATCCATCTTAGAGATTTCTTTCTCTGGAAAGACTTCCCTGGCCTGTCTTTAAGATCTGATTTTAATTGTTCCTCTAATTTTTCATAACCCCTCACACTGCCCCACACTATGATATAGATTTTATCACTGGGTATTGTGACTGGTTTGTTTTCTGCCTCCCTCATAAGATCTATGAAAGCAGTACCCACTTCAGTTTTATTCTTTTTGTTATGCCTCCTGTAACAGATAATACCTACTGTTGGTAAGTAGTCCTTAAATATTGGGAGATTGGGTGAATGTGGGAAATGACATGTGATTTCAGGTCACTCTATTTGTTGACTCTGTCAATGACAGTTTCCTCATCTTAAAATAGTGTTGAAGATATCTTGCTGTGAGGGTTGTTCTTAGGATCAGATGAGATAGTATAGTATAGGTGAAATAGCTTGCATTTCATAAAGATGTTAATTATCACTTAGTCTTCTTAATTGTGTTCATATTCTGTCTGCAGTGTTAATTTCTACTGCATTTTATGTGTTTTAAGACTCGCTTGAGATTTTTTCATGTGCAACTGTTTTTTTCTTCAAGCAAATTATAAGCAATAGAAGATTTCATTCATTCTTCTTTGTAATAGTGCCTGTCACAAGAAAGTTACAGAAAATTAAGGTAGAGATTTTGTGATCTATTACTTGGTTTCTTTTTATGATTTCCACATCAGCAAATGTTCAGCCAAACTGTATTTTTATTCTAAGAAATCATATCTATTTAGCAGTTAATATTATAAATAGAAAATCAGTACTTGGATTTATATCAAAATCAGGTACTCTTATCTCAGATCCATTGATATTCCATCCATCCCTGCTATGTGATCCAACAAAAAAACTCAACAATGTAGACTATTTGATTTGAACAACATAAGGGTTTTCACTTGCAGTAATAAAATGCATTCTTTAAAAATAAATGTAGAATTTATTTCTCAGTATCTATCTATTACTATTAAAGATGTTGTAGAAAAGAGAGCATACTTAATTAATTATAGGATTTGGCAATAGAGAGTAGGTTGGATCAGACCAGATTTCCCACCTTGAATAACTACAAATATAGATAAAATTCATAAAAGGAAAACCAAATCATAAACAACATCCCAGCTGTTTAAATGTGATATAGAACAAGTGAACAGAGAGCACTTGTATAGTCAAGATTTTGGAGAGAAGGAAAAGACATGGAAATAAGCCTTTCAGCCCTAGTGCCTTCTGTTATCAATTATTTGCCAGTTAATACTGAGGAATATAGAAGCAGAGCAGGAAATGGTGGCCTAAAGCTTGGGGCAAACTAGTTGTTCTGGGAAGATAATCACTGGAGTTCAAGGCTTTCAAAGCAACCAAGTCTTAAAGATAAGGAACTATAGAGGAGTACGCTCAACATTCTAGACAATCTCCTTTCAAGAAATGTACCAATTCTTAAGATGTACATGTGAGGTGAGAGGTCAAGAAATAAGCAAGGGTACTGATAATGGACTGAAACCTGTAAGGAGAGCTTCATTGTCATTGTTGAACTCTCCTGGTGCTGAGGAGGTATCTGACTTCAGGGATGCCCAAGAAGGAGGATCATAATGAGCATCTCTGTGAGCATTCAGTAGAGATTTCTGAAACACTGGACCCTGGAATGTAAGGGAAAACAGTAAATAGAAGAGCCCTCACAAAATCTGAAATACTGCTTTAAATAATCTCAAACCCTAACTGGATCAAAGTACTCTACCCATGATCTATTTGATTTTCAAAAGAAAATTAAATCCTCTCTGGACGTAGTAACTATAATATAGCATGTCTGAAGGTTTTACATAAAATGTCCCTATCCAAAATTGATAGGCATGTCAGAAAACAGGACCAAATGAATGTAAGCCAACTGGAAAAATTACAGGAGAAATAAACTCATAAATGAACCACATATTAGAATTACCTGATGATCTTTCAATAATAGTAGTTAATATGTTCATAAAGCTAGGGAAGATATTTAAACTATAGCCTGAAAGTAGGAAAATATAAAATAGAAACAAAACTTTAGAACTTAAAATTATAATAACTGAAATTAAAAATTTAGTGGACAGATCTAATAACTAATTAGATATAGCAAAAGAAATGATTAGTGAACTAGAGAATAAGGTTTATAGAACGTAACCATACTGAAGCATCAGGAAAAACTAAGGACAAATGTAATGCAGTTAAAAGATCTAACATAAAAGAGTCTCACAAAAGAAGAATGAGACATACCCAAATTTGATGAGATAAGGTTAAGAATTCTAAAACTGATGGAGATACCTCGGTGGCTCAGTCAGTTAAGTGGCTGACTCTTGGTTTCGGTTTGGGTCATGGTCTTGGATTGTGGGGTCCAGCCCCACATTGGGCTCCACACTCAGCCTTGAGTTTTCTTGAGAGTCTTTCCCTCTCCTTCTGTCCCTCCTTCTGCTCATGTGCTCTCTTGCAAATAAATAAATAAAATCTTAAAAAAAAGTATTCTAAACTTGGTATTATGACAAGACAGACTAAAATAGCTCTAGAAATTCTGCAGAGAACAAAATCAAAAACACACCAGGGCACATCATAAAAAGAAAGGAAATTTTTAAAAGTGTTTGGTCCAAAGCAAACAAAGACACATTGTCAAAGGAACATAATAAGACTGAAAGAAGTTTTCTCAGCACAAAATATCAAAGCTTGAAGACAACAGAAATAATTTTTGAAGTCTTAAAAATGTGATAACCCATACAAACATTTTTTTAAAAATGGTGAAAAAAAAAACCACTGAGAAAATGTGTCATTAGTAGGCACATACTAAAAGAAACAATCTGCATGTCCATCAACAGATGAATATGGAAATGTTACATATTTTACATATATATGTGTACATATATATAACATTAATACGTTATGTAATATTACACAGCCATAAAAGAAGGATGAGATCATGCCATTTTAGACAACCTGAATGGACCCAGAGGGTATTATGCCAAGTGAAGTAGACCAAACTAATATGATTCAACTCATAAATGGAATGTAAATAAAAAAAAGAATAAACAAAAAGTAGAATCAGAACTATAAATATAGAAAGCAAACTGATGGTTGCCAAAGGGTCAGGGGGTGATAGGTTGGGGAAAATGGATGAAAGGAAGAGAAAGATACAGGCTTCCATTTACAGAGTGAGTAAGTCACCAGAATAAAAAGCAAGCAAAAGAAATGCAGTCAGTGATATTGTAAAGTGATGTAATGAGATAGATAGTAGCTATACTTGTGGTGAACATAGCATCAGGTATAAAGTTGTTAAATTACTAAGTTGTACACCTCAAACTTATGTAAAATCGTGTGTTGACTATACTCAAAAAAAGGGGGAGAAAAGCCAAAATGAAAAATTAAAACGGAAGAAAATATGATTTGAGGAAAAAACATGCTGTCATTGTAAGTACATCAGGAGATAAAGAAAAATAAATCATTTAAAAGTGAAAAAATGTAAGTCAGCATAAAAAATATTAAATGCATTCAAATTCTGATTTAACTATTAAATGATTCAATTAATACAGAAAAGTCGCACTGAAAAACAGCAAGCTAAACACTAACATAAGCTAATGTAACAAATAACTAAAATCTTAAAATGAAACAATATTTCAGCTGTTTTTAAGTATGCAACCTTAAAAGCAAAGTGCAACAAGCATGGATGCGCTTGGGTGTCAGCTATTTTGCGCAAAATATTTTAGTTTTGGCTACAACTTCTGATTCTCTGCTTTTAAGTAGAATGCTGCAGAGAGGGTGTTATGTCAATTCAAACATATCCTTCTCTTTCATCTTCAAATAACCCAACTCTTATAATTTTAAAGAAATCTTTTTGAAGACTGTTCTTTGGGTGGAAGGAAAATTGACTGCGATCTTTATATTAAGAGTGAGATGTTCTAGTTTAAAGAAAGCACTTCCAGTTGGTCTTCCTCTTCGTTAGTTTCCTTATGTATGGATGGAGATTCTGACTTGGAATTACCTGCATTAACTTTGATACTATCGTATTTCTTTTGTTTGAAAAGTTTTCTAAAATAAAACTTACTCTTTCAATAGAAGATTTGCAGTATCCTCATATGGCTGCTTATTTAAACTTCTACAAACTAGAATGTATCTATACCTGTTAACTGTGCATCATTTTTGTCTGGCACACACAACTCACTTATTTAACTCAATCTCAAACTGTAAATTATGAACATTTCAGATTTTTAAAAGTAATTGCTTATACCACAAAATTGCAGTTCTCCATACACTCTCACACAAGGACTTTACACCGCCCTGCCCCTGACAGGTACTCCCGAATCTCAAAGGATTTCACTCTTCTTACTGTAAAAGCAGAAGCCTTGTATGAAAAGCCCTTGTAGGATTTCTCATCATCCCAACAATTTTTGTCTTCATGTTTCTTTCCGCCACCTGCTCTTATCCCTAGGAAAGAGGTGCTTTTGTATCTCACCTGCTTCCAAATCTTTTTCTTCCTGCCTCCTGGGAACATCAGTCCATTAATGTTCCATCCCTCTTCCCAATTTCCTATTTTTAGATTCTTTTTCCAAATATGTCAGTCCTCCTCATATTTTTAAAATTACCCTTTACCCTGTTGTTCTAGCTTTTTCTTTGTTATTTACTTACACCCTTGTGGTTGATTTTAATCTTCTTAAATTAATTTAGGCTTGTTTTATAAAGGAATGTATTCTGGGGCACCTGGGTGGCTCAGTTGGTTAAGCATATGACTCTTGTTTTCTGCTCAGGTCATGATCTCATGGGTCATGAGATCAAGTCCTTCATCAGGTTTGGTGCTCAATGGGGAGTCTGTTTAGATTCTCTCCTTCCTCACCTCTCTCTCTCTCTCTCTCTCTCTCTCTCTCTCAGAAAAAAAAAAAAAGAATGTGTATAGTGTTGTTTTTGGATAGAATGCTCTGTATATGTCTGTTATGTCTATCTGGCCCAGTATGTCATTAAAGACATTGTTTCCTTATTGATTTTCTGTCTTGATGACCTATCTGTTGATGTAAATGGAGTGTTAAGATCCCCTACTCTTACTGTATTACCACCAATTTCCCTCTTTATGCCCAATAATATTTTTTTAAAGATTTTATTTATTTATTTGACAGAGTGTGAGAGATCACAAGTAGGCAGAGAGGCAGGCAGAGAGAGAGAGGAGGAAGCAGGCTCCCTGCTGAGCAGAGAGTCTGATGCGGGCCTCAATCCCAGGACCCTGAGATCATGACCTGAGCCGAAGGCAGAGGCTTTAACCCACCAAGGCACTCAGGCACCCTGTGCCCAATAATATTTGATGTATTTAGGTGCTTCAGTTTTGAGTGCATAGATATTTACAATTCTTATAGCCTCTTGTTGGATTGAGCCCTCTATCATTATAGAATTCCCTTCATTGTCTCTTGTTACAGTCTTTGTTTTAAAGTCTTTTTTTCTCTGATGTGAAATGGCTATCCTGTTTTTTTTTTTTTTCCACTTCCATTTGTGTGGTAAATGTGTTTTCCTCCCTCCTTCCATTTTGAAAGTCAACCTTGCTGGGTACATTATCCTTGGTTGCATTTCTTTTTCATTTAATTTCCTGAATATGTCTTGCCAGTCCTTTCTGGCTTGCCAGGTTTCTGTGGACAGGTCTGACATTATTCTGATGGTTCTCCTTCTGTACGTAAGGGATCTCTTCCCTGTAGCTGCCCTTAAGACATATTCTTTGAATTTATGATTCATGAATTTCACAATTATGTGCCTGGAGGTTTTTCTAGCCTTATTGATCTTGAGAGGTGTCCTCTCCGCCCCTAGGACATGAACACTTGTTTCATTCCCCAGATTAGGAAAATTTTCATCCAGGATTTGTTCAACCATATCTTCTAGCCTTCTCTCTCAACTCCCTCAGGGATTCCAATAATTCTGATATTGGAGCCGTTTCATGGCATCATTTATTTCTATAATTCTATTATGGGATTTTAACTGTTTGTTCCAAGACTTCTCCTGCTCCTCCTTCTCAATCTTTCTTCTAGATCACTAATGGGATCTTCTGCTTCAATTATCCTGGCTGTTAGGGTATTTAGATTAGATTGGATCTCACTGATAGCATTTTAAACTCTGCCAGTTTGGCTTTCACTTCTGCCCTTACAGCTTATCTTGCCACTAAGGTTCTTTTCCAACTTAGCCACTGCTTGGATAATTGCTACTTTGAATTCCATTTCTGTCATATTGTTTGTGTTCATATCCAGTAGTTCTGTGACAGGAGTTGCAGACTCTAAGTTTTTCTTCTGTTGGGTGTTCCTTTTCTAAGTCATTTTGGTTAGGGGTGGTTGAGGGGATGTAAAGCTGAATATATCAACCATGGTCCAGGCGAATTGCTTGTTGTAAGGTTTCGGAGCTATCAGAATTCACCACTGAAAAGGAAGAAGAAAGAAAAAAGAGAGAGAAAAAGAGAAAAGCAAGAAAAAAACCCGGCCAAAATGGGCCCCAAAGATAGGATTTATATGGCGCAAAAATAAAAAAGAATTAAAAAAAAAGACCATCAAAAGTAAAAGGGCAAAAGCAAAAAGCAAAACCCAACCCAAATGATCCCCAAGAACAATATTTATATATTACAAAGGCAAAAACAAATACACAGAAACACTGATAGAAGAACAAGATGGTAAGGTGAGTACAAACCCTCGTGGGCAAGGAAAGTATTTCAGTTCCTCCTGGGTGTATCTTGTTATTATTGTTAGAGGACTCCCTTCTAGAGATATAGGGAAATTAAAACTGGTTTATATATAGGGGTAGTATTGAATAGGAATGAAGGATTACCTTGAAGCTTATATCTATATGTATATTTAAAAGGAAAAAAAAGAAACAAACACAGGTATATGTATGAAAAAAGTTCAAGGCAAAAAGTTATTATGGAATGTTGTGTTAAATATCATGTTATAATAATAAGTGGGTTAAAAATAAAAGAACAAGAATCATGAGAATGAATTTACAATTTCAAATGATAACTTAAAAATAAAAAAAGAAAAGTTAAAAAGAAAAGAAAATGTAAAGCTCTATCTATAAAATATGGAAGTCTTGGGGGTAGTACCGAGAGCTTAATATATTGCTTTTACCCCAATGTTGAGGTTTTATAGTTTTATGGAGACCCTGTGGTGGTTGTTGTCTTGTTTTTCTGGCTTGCCTTCTGGGGGAGGGGCCTGCCACGTTGTTTTTCAATCAGTGTTAACCTGGGCTGAGTCTCCCTGCCCCTATGGGGAAGGGGGAGGCTGGCCTCTATGGACACCAGGTTTCCAGGCTTTTGTTCTCTGGAGGTTTTTGTTCTTTTGTGGCTTTTTGCAGCTTTTTGGAAAGTTAGGGCAAAGTAAGCTATCTGCATCCAGACCTCCTTCTCAGAGAGAGAAGCTTCAGTCAGCTCCCCTCTGGAGGGCCCAGGGCACACAGACTCCCCCCGTACTCTTCCCTGCACCCTGCCACTTCTCACAGGTAGGGCACACCCAGTCGCCAGCCAGAATGGTGCCTGAGGCCCCTGCTTGTCACTTCACTCCTCCGCCACAGAAAGCACTAGTGATATTGGTTTGTGCGCGAGCCTGTCGCTGTCCCGATGTTCTCTGGAGCCCACTCCCACGCTGGGTGCCCTAGGATTCCGCAGTCCCACAAGGCACTCCGCCTGTGGAGTCACCTCCATTGCAGGTTGCACATGCCTAGCCCAGTCGGTGGTGCAAGGGCAGTTTCAGGGACTTCCTGTCGGGTTCCCTCCATCGCCAGGGAGTACTTTCTACACCCGGCCCAGAGCTGTAGTTTTTAGTCCCTGCTAGCGGCAATCACATTCCCCCAGTGGCCTCTTAAGACCCTTTATTTTTTGAGTGCTTTTAAATAGACTGCAATTTGATGCTGGTCCCCAAGCACAGCACACTTTCGTACTGGAGTATTGCTTTCCAGTGGATTGCTTCTGGTGGCTCCCTCCCACTCCTGTTTCTCCTCTGAAATCAGTCTGAGTGCTCTTGCTCCATTTTACCTCTCTGCTGATGCTCTTCTGCCCCCGTAGAAATCCAGAAATGTGTAGTCTTATATCCCAGGCTTATTTCACGGGTGTTCACAGTGTTGTGGTAGATATTTGGCTTGCCTCAGGGGATCTTTTGAAATGGGGTCTCCTACATCTCTGCCATCTTGCCCCTCCTCTTCCTGCTTTCATCCCTTCACTTTCAGTCTGTATTCTTTTTTAGGTCTGACATGAATCTTTATGGGTCTTATTATTATTTTTTTAAATCCATTATGGCACTCTGTGTTTTTTAATTTGAACATTTAGGTCATTCACATTCCAAGTAATTATTGCTAGGTATGTACGTACTAACATTTAAAAAATTGTTTTTCTGGTTTTTGTAGTTCCTTGTTTCTCTCTTCTGTTGCTCTTTCTTTGTGATTGATGAGTATCTCTAGTGTTTGGGTTGGCTTTCTTTCTCTAATTTTTTGTTCATCTATCATAGCTTTTGGGTTTGTGGTAACCATGAGGTTCATATATAACATCCTAAGTAAATAGCAGTCTATATTGATTTTGATGATCGCTTAAGTTGAAACACATTCTTAAAAAAAAAGTTAAAGAGAATTTTTTTCTTTTTCCTCTTCTCTTTTGACTCCCTTTTCCACATTTTATGTACATGTCATATTTTGTCTTTTTATTTATATTTTTATTATGTCTAATTATGGTTATTCCTTTTCCACTTAAAGACATCCCTTCAGTGTTTCTTGTAGTGTTGGTTTAATAGTGATAGACTCCCTTATCTTTTGTTTGTTTGGGAAACTCTTTATGACTCCTTTAAATCGGAGTAACTTTGCAGGGCATTCTTTGTTGCAGGTTTTTTTTCTTTTAGCACTTTAAATATATCGTGCCACAGCCTTCTGCCCTGCAAAGTTTCTGCTGAAAAGTAAGCTGGTATTCCTGTAGGTTTTCCCTTGTAAGTATCTTTTAGTTTCTTTCTTGCTGCTTTTAGGATTATCTTATTATCTTTAACCTTTGACATTTTGTTATGTGCCATGGAATGGACCTCCTTGGATTCATCTTGTATGGGATTTGAACTCTGTTTCTTGGACTTGGATGTCTATGTTCCTCTCTTGGTTAGAGTTCTTTTTTTTTTTTTGTTAGAGTTCTATTTAAAATATATTACATTTTTAGTTTCATTGGTTTTAAGAAATATGAGCTCTGAATACTTTAAAAATGAAATAGTGGTATTAGTATATTTCAGAACTATAATTAATAAATACTGAAATGCCAATTTGTCATTTTACTGCAGTAATACCAGATTAATTGGAGAGACTAGCATTAAAATGACTGATCATTAATTTCCATTTCTATGTGGCATTAATTAAAGCCAAAATAATCTAATAAAGTGAGTCCAGAGGGAGGGGCATTGAAGCTGAATCTAGTTAAAACACACTGTTATATTTTCAAGTGGTGAACTAGCCAAGAGTCAGTTGGAGAAAAGAGGAACACTTTGGCTACTTGAAATGAAAAGTTTTCTACAGAGAATCAGATGCTTAAAAATTATGGCAAAAGTTGAAGGAAACTACAGTAGGCTGAGTCTCTCTGAAAGACTCCTAGAATAAAATAGGTAACTGACCTGCCAGTGAAGCAGCTGTCCTCTACCACAGTCAGGAATTTGGAGGATCAGGAGGGGCCATTAGAACTGGTGAGTTCAAGAGCAGTCTGCTCTACTTACAGTTGAGAGTCAGGAAGCTTCTGGACCTATTTTTCCAAATACCTCTTGACCACAACAAAGTTGGTAACTAGATGCTGGAATATGGATTTCATTTGCCACCAGCACTTGAACAACTATCTTTCAACATCCAAGAAGAACATGACTGGATATTGCCGTGCCATTGTGGAAAACCATGTGTCTCTATATCTTTGCTTGCCAGAAGCAACCTCCAAAAGCACCAGGAACATGTCCTCTGTCTGTCTCACTTCTGCTTCCAAATCTTACATAAATGGATCTAAGTGGCAGAACCACTTACAGAACTCAGCTGTGAGCATGAGAAATCTTGCTTTTAGTGTTCTTCTATCTATAGTTCAATAACACACAGCTCATAAGAAATACGGTTGAGCAAACCAGTCCACACCCATTACAACTGGATGTTAAAACTATACCCTAGTGAATGCATGTTCAACATTACTTTTCATGATAGAGTAGAAAATGACAAAAAGAGACCTATGTCTACTTGTAGGAGGTATTTAGTGTGATCAAACGTATAGAAAAAGAAAGTTGAATGTGGTTGTCAGGGACTTGGGGGCAGGGAAAATGGGGAGTTGTTCAGTGGTAGAGTTTCAGTCATAGAGGTCAGTCCTAGAGACTTGCTGTATGACAATGTACATATAGTTAGTACTGTAGTGTGCCTTAAAAATTGTTGAGGGTAAATTTATGAGTTTTTTTTAACATAATAGAAAAATAACAAAATTTAAAAAATAGACATATGTACTTCAGGGACTCAGTAGTTGCCTCCAAAATCTGGGCATGATGATCATTATTTACACTGAATCATACCTGAAATGATGCATATCAGCTATCAAATCACCTGAAACTCAAATGCCTAATGGTTTGGATTTAGCTTGTTGTCATACTTTGTAATGTTAAGGATAAAATCACCTAAAAGCCATATCTGCCTACAAATGGCAATATATATTTCTCTCAGAATTTTTAAAAGATAGGAAATTGCTCTCAAACAAAATTAGAACCTCTTCCCTAGAAGCTCTGGTTGTAAAAAATGTTCTGAGTGTTGGTACCATAAATATTTTACTTAAGTGTTTCTGCTTACACAAAATTTAAAAGATCTGAGTGATATTTCCAGAATAAATTACCCCAATAGAAAAGATATAGCAAAGAACTTTCAATCCACTTTCAAATCACTGATTTACTGTGAAGTTTGTCATTTTGTTTTTGTGTTTTACAAACATGTTTGAAAATGTAAATTACACGAAGACTAGTGACTGGATATAGCAGAAGGCTCATATTTGATCTCTGGATTTAGGTACTTATTTTATGTGTAAAATTGCCAAGTACGTAAAGCATAAACTTAAGAAGTTTATGGAGATTGCAAATGGCAGTGGTAATTATAATCTGTAGCTAGCTCCAGGAATTCCAAAAATCCCTGTAAGATTCATATCAAGAATAATTTCAGAGTTTTGTGGGTTTATTGTTTGTAGGCATGTGGGATGATTGACTTTTGCAGAGAGAATAAGGATAAATACTTTTTAAAAATATTTTATTT
>PITA01029724.1:0-17494 GCA_004023965.1 Spilogale gracilis | reverse complement strand
ACTTGTATCAGGAATTTGGCCAAGAGCTCTCCTGTAACTCACTGCCTCCTATGTCTTTTCATTTTGTCCTCAAAGTCCCTTTGAGCTTGCAATTACCCTTCCTCCTGTTACGTCTGTGATTGTTTGCCCTTCTTTATTCCTTCTATGCTTCTTGGTCTCCTGCTCGCAACCTAGCTGAGACCCAGAAGGTTGTTTGACCCAAGGTACTGAGAGGTACAAGGTAAGCAGGATCTAGTTACCTTTCCATTCTGTGCTTGACTCTACCACTTACCAGCTATATGACTAAACCACATTTATATATTTTTTTCTGAAGTTCAGTTTTCTCATCTGTTTAAATAGAGATAGCACCTTACATGTTTATGTGAACAAATAAAAGTACTTAGTGCAAAGTAAGGGCTCAAAAAATATTCTGTATTGCCTTTCTTGTCTGCTTTCTTGCTTCCCCATTTTCCTTTCTTCTTCCATTGCAGTGTTTTTGTCCTTCACTCCATGCCTCACTTCCAGTGTAAAGAACATATAAAAGATCATTTCTTCCCATTTCCCACTCTGCCAAATGGTTCCATAAGGCCTACTTTTTGTAAATATTTTGCTTTCCTTCTCTGGAACATGCTCTTTACCCCCAGGTTCTAGAAACATGACCAAATGTAAAGCCCTCAGATCTCATTCTGTTCCATTGTGTATCATTAAAGTTATCTCATAAAGCACTTAATAATTTCTAAAACATGGTTTTATGCTTATTTCCTAGCAGACAAGCTCAATACTATCCATACTATCTTCCATTTTTCTCTTTGTAATATATCCCTGTCATAATTATAGCCTAGGTAACATAAAAAAAACCCACAGAAACACAATATTTGAGCATCCCAAAAGGACTGAATGTTTTCAAAACTCAAAAATATGGCTATTTGTGCATTAGGTCATGCATTAAAATGTGAATAATAGGGACTTAATCACTCTGGCATTGGGGATAATATCAGCACTTAACTTTCAAGTTCTTTATTCTATATCAGGTCTGGTCTTAAATTTGGCCCTTACATTTAAGCAGATGTGCCTGAACATACTGAACTGAACTATGACCGGGAACTAAGGAGTCCGATTCTCTTCCGGGTCTCCATAATTCTGGCATCTCAACTGAATAAATGGCTGTCTGCAGAGTAGAGCTGTTAAGTTGTTCATGAACTTTAGAGGGCAGTAGAGGAGCTGTTTGAACACATCCCTCCTTGACCAGGAAAAACAGTTTTCTTTCCCAAGTTATTTCTGCAAAGCTTTCTCTTTGGAAGGAAAATAAAGGATTCTATTTAAAAAGGTGCATGTAATAGCTTTAAAAAAGTAGAGAGCATATATCCTAGTATATTTCATATATAACATTTCCACCATAAAAAATTTACCTTTTACTGATTATTAATGTGTGAGGAATCCAAAAGAAATTTAAAGAAAAAGAATTATTGGCTTTATTGTATTTATTATAGGTTTTAAGAATGTTTTATTCAGTTCACGTGTGTTTTGCATTATGTATTGAAGGACAAAATGTTTTGGAAAATTGTGGCTGTGTAAACAGTTAATAGATAATGTTGAACAATTTGAGGCAAACCAATTTGTACAAAAATACTGATTCTTGGAGTTAATGAGAAAAATGTTTTTGATTTAAGAATTTAAACACACACAAATGAAAAGATGAAACAGGAGATACTTTTTTGTGGGTAAAGTTCATTTCACTAAATTAGATTTTGTCAACTAGCCAGACTTATACCTGAACTTAGCCATCATACAATAAAGACAAAAGTCTTCAAAAAAGCAGTGTCCAAGATCTTACTAAAGGCTACAAGGAGAAATGCTCATCCTCAGCTTCCTCTTACTGTCTGGGTGATCCCCAATCCATAGACACACAGACAGCACAAAGACTGTAATGTCCATAAAGTGAAATACTGTGAGGTTTGAAGCACTGCCTACACAAGCTACACCAGTCTATTTATGAATTATTGCAAGTCTACAATGCAAGACAGCAGGGTGTACTGCATAATCTGAGTGATCAAAACAGAACTTACTCAGCTTTCTGTTGGTCTGAAATGTTTCCTCTGGGGATTGGGTCATTCTTGCCTCATCCGTACTAGTGAGGAAGGGCGTTGCTCAAAGCTGATGCCCTTACAGTAGAAGCTCAGCACTTAGCCCCTCGCAAAGGAAGCTCCTGCCTGCCTTGACCAAATTCTCTGCTCTGCAAGAGCTATGAGCTCAGCTCTTTCTTCCTCATTTGTGATGTTTATTGTTTTTCCTCTGTATTTTAATTCTTCTAGTAACCTTTTGATCATTTTCCTTCATTCTTGTTTGCTGACTTTCTTTTTTCTTTTGACTCTTTATCTGGGAGTATATCTTCTCAACCTCTTAGAACCTTGCTTGGAAGAAATCAAGCATGTGAATTTCATAGGCCTATAATTCCCCAGTAAATCTATTGGGTAATGATCAGTCTGCTTTGCTTCTAATCCTCACGGGATATCAGGGGAAGATTTTCCAGGTCTGTTACTATCAGTACCACCAGCTTTGGTGTAGCAGGATCTTTCAGGGTCTGCTGAGGCTACCCAAGGCCTCTCTGCCCACACAGGCTATCACAAGTTTTGCTAAAGTTTTGTTGGTCTTCTTTTTCAATATGGTCATATCTTTAGTGACCCTGAGACATCTGGCTTTAAGAATTTAACCTAACAATATAGCATGACCATTTGACACAATGGCCTTCAAACATTTAGAAAATGTCATGCTCCTTTACTCAAAAGTCACAGTCAATATGACAGCAGAATCCCAGGAGCCTCAAAATCCAAATTTGAAAATGCTTTTCATGTATTCACATATACTCTTTGGACATGTCTTCCGTGAATTCTGAGGTGTTCTATCTAAGCATGTGTTTTTGGAGATATCCACCTTCTGTTGCTTTTTTGCATGTATCATTCTGGAGAGGGAAACGGCCTTGGTTTTGAGGCCAACCTGTTCTTTCTAACCCAGAATCTCTCAGGTGGCTCCATCTTCACTGAGAAGGTACCAATTCCCAGGTTAACTGCACAGAATGAGGGATAGTGCCCATGAACAAATACACAGGCTATTTAAAGCTCCCATGACAAATCAAAGTCCAGAAACAATTTACAAGCTGGAAAAACATTTCACTGAGACATTTATCACTTTTCCTCACTGAATCTTCTTAAACCAAAATGCCTTGAATGCTTACCATGTACCCAATAGGGCACTGATCCTGTTATGGAATTAATAATCTTTAAGCAATAAAAATAAAAATCATGGGAAGCCCAGAAGGAAAGTTATTTTATCAAGGTTTTCTTTTTTCCATTTAGGTCCTTGCCATGCTATATTTCATAACATTTCTAATTATTCTGAAAAGCCTTATGGCCAGGAAAAGGGAGTTTGTTTGTTTGTTTTCTTTTTTTTAACTGCAGGGTGTTAAATAAAATGATGGTGAGTGATGCACTCTTTCTTCCAGGATGAGATGATTTTGCTCGACCTTTATTGACCAATGCCCAAGATAGGCTTCATTATGACTTTACGGTGCACATAGGGTCACAGTTTTTGGAAAAGATCCAGTAAGCCCTAAAGCATGTTGATTTTCTTGATATTATGTGGGAGCCCCACTAGGAAGTGTTATGTGGGTATTTCTGGATGTCGGATGAGGTCTCAAGGACATCACAGAAATGATGCTTTGTACTTTTAATATTGTAACTATGCTGAGCATGATTTGGCCTGACCATTCACTGTCTCTCATTCTCTCTCTGAGTCTCACTTTTTGCCACTTTCTATATTCTGAAGTGATTTCAGAATCTTTTAATGCCTCGGGTTATCACTGTGACAATTAATTATCATTGAACTGGCAGCGGAAATGTTAGTTAATGGATGGTATTTGTTGATAAAATGCCAGATAGCAGATAATTAATTATAATAGCTCATCTTGGAGAAAAACAAGTCCATCAGAATGAGGATAATGAACAATTTGCCATCTGGCTTAGAGTAAGGGACTGTCTGGGTCAGTGTTGAGTCACTGTAAGTTCCCTGAATTGTCTCAGTTTAGGCCAAATGCATCCATTGCCTCTATGAACTTCGCAGATAAGACCCTGGAGTTCAGTTTTTGCTGTCTATTTTGACTGGGCTGAGTTCTAAGGGATTTGGGTATTTCAGAAACCTGAATAAATGAGGAAAATAGGAAGCAACAGAAGTAAGTGGAGCAGGGATCCCGATTTCAGGGAGCAGTACTTCCAGGGCATGCACACAGAACATGAAGGGACATAATAAACTTGAGTGTTGTGGGAGCAGGATGCTAATGTCCAGCAGCAGCATCAGCCCAGGTGACCAATCCATTCACAGCAGACTTCCAGCTGATAGCCAGAGAAATAGGAAGACGGGACACTTCACTCTTACCCATCCTTGCCTCCTCTCCCACCCCAACAAAAGATCAGTTGTTTGCAGATAAGAAGAAGAATAGGTCAGCAGTTTTAGCTTCAGAATGAACTCCACTAGTTGAGAGTTCGAGTATAAGCCTTAAAACCAAGTGAGAAACTAAGAGTTATTATTTGTATGTTTTAGGCTACCATTTCTGGAGAGTGCCTATTGTATACCAGGTACTATAATGACATTATCGTATTTTAAGGCATTTATTACAGTTTTGTGAAGTAGGTATTTTCATGTCTGACTTGCAGATGAGAAGAGTGAGGAACACAGAATTCAGGCAAATTGCTCGGTGTCATATACCTAGTAAGTTCCAGAGTCAGGTTTTATACTTTGATATGTCTGTATCCAGAGAATTTCTGCTTTAAGACAGAAAGCAAGATAATTTAATGGAGGTGAGAGGGATATGAGTAGGGGGAAGGATACTGGACATTACCTTGGAAAACTGACAAGAGTTAAGTAAACCTGGCTGACTTATGAGAAAGGGGATGTGGTTAATCCTCTGGGCGGAAGGCAGCCATAATTCTTGCTTTTCCTGGAAGGAGAAGGCTCCTACAAGGGGTGGTCATGTCCAGTAATTACTCTTAGCTGCTTTTTCAGAAATTGATTCTCAGGGGCGCCTGGGTGGCTCAGTTGGTTAAGCGACTGCCTTCGGCTCAGGTCATGATCCCGGAGATCCGGGATCGAGCCCCACATCGGGCTTCCTGCTCGGCGGGAAGCCTGCTTCTCCCTCTCTCACTCCCCCTGCTTGTGTTCCCTCTGTAACTGTGCTTCTCTCTGTCAAATAAATAAAATCTTTAAAAAAAAAAAAAAAAAAAAGAAATTGATTCTCAGATTTTGTTTGTTTGCTTGTTTTATATAATAGTAAGACCATGTGTGACACCTTCTGTGAGTACTCTGAATACCTAGCTCACAGTAGGCATTTGAGTCGTTCCTCATGAGTAACTAAATAAACGAGTTTGTTCATTTTTCCAAAATAGCAAAAGCAGGGGCACTCTGTTTCTGTGTATTCCTAGGTGTGGTTCTGCTTACAGCAGATGAGAGGGGCTGCCACTATACCCTTGTAGAGTAGACTTGGCACAACTAGACTTGTCATCAACCCCCAAATAATTCTACAGAAGTGAAACCTCAGACAGTCCATAAGTGAAGGCTTTTGGGGATTTCACATTCTATCACAAAATCTTCAATTACTGGTATCTATCCAAAATAGAGACTTTCCTGGTGGGAAAAGAAGATGAATGCTTTTAAAAATACATTTATTAAAATTAAAAATAAATTCTGAAGTATACAGAAGGTCATCAAGAAAATAGAAGATTTAAACAACAGTATAAACCACTGAGAAGCAACATGTCTTAATAAGGATGCTGTACCCCCAAACAGGAGGATACATATTCTTTTCAGGTGTTCACTAAACATTCTACAGGATAGACCATATGCTAGGATGTTAAGTAGGCCACAGTAAGTTTAAGAGGATTGAAATCATACGAAGTATGTTCTTAGATTACAATGGAATGAAAGTGGAAATCAGTAATGAAATTTGGAAATTCACAAATAATGGAGATTGAGCAATTAAATAACATACTTCTTTTTTAAAAAGCACTGGAGATTTTATTTTTTAAGTAATCTCTACACCCAACATGGAACTTAAACTCACAACCCTGAGACCAAGACACTCCACCAACCAAACTAGCAAGGTACTCCAAGTACCACACTTCTAAATAATCAATGGATTAAAAAAAAAAGAGAGAGAGAAAGAAATTAAAGAAAAAAAATCACAAGTGTAAAATCAGAAAATACTTTGAGATAAATGAAAATGAAGGACCATGTAGCAAAACTTACCAGCTGTAACTATGGAAGTTCTTAAAGGGAAATATATAACAATAAATACCTATGTTATTAAAAAAAATCAATAAACTGTCAACTTAAAAAGAAAACTACAAGAGCAAGCTTAATCCAGAAAAAGTAAAATAAAGGAAAAAAGAAAGAAAGAAAAATTTAAAACAAAACTAAGTTAAAAAAAAATTTAAAAAAAGAGCAGTAAAGAAAAAGAGGGGCAATCCAAGTCTTTGTAGAAGAATCAATAAAACCTGGTTGGTTCTTAGGGAAAAGAAATCAACAAAACTGACAGACATTTATTTGGATTTATCAAGAAAAAAGGCTCAAGGTTATAAAATCAAGGGACATTTCTTTTTTGTAGTAATTGCCAAACTAACCTTAAAATTCGTATGAAAATTCAAAGGACTAAGAAAAGCTAAAGCAATCTTAAAAGAGAATAAAGCTCATAAAGGAATTCTGCAAACATTTGTATGCTAAAAAATTTGGTAACTTAAATGACATAACAAATTCTCAGAAAGACACAAACTACCAATACTGACTAAAAGTGAAATAAAATCTGAATAGCTCCATAACAAGTAATATGACTAAATTCATAAGGCAAGGGAAAAAAAGTTGTTGAAAATAATTAAAGAAGATATAAACAAATTGAAAGATATCCTATGTTCTTGAGTCAGAGGTTTAAGATTATTAAGATGGTGTATTCTCCCTCCAGATTCTCCAGTGGAGGTTATTGCCCTGACTCTAAGTTTCTGGTAGCTCCATGTGTTCTTTGACTTATGGCTGTATAATTCCACAATTTGCTTTCATCTTCACATGCACTTTTCCTTTGTTTTATCTTTTTCTGTCTCTTATGAGGACACATATCTTTGTACTTAAGGCCCGCCCATCAGGTAATAAAAGATAACATTTCAAGATTTTTAACTTAATTACTTCTTCAGTAATCCTCTATAGATTCTGGGATTTAGGTATGGACATATACTTTGGGGGCCAGAGTTTAACTGACTACTTCATATGATTCAGCAGTTTCCATCCTAGGTATATGCTCAAGAGAAATGATCACATATTTCCAGGCAAAATTTGTATATAAATGTTCATAACAGTATTGATTCTAATAACTAAAACATGGAAATGAACTAATTGTCCATTAACTGATGACTGAATAAGTAAATATGGCATACCAATGCAATGGATTATTCCTGGGCAATAAAAAGGAATTAAGAGTAAAGACTATAATGTGGTTGAACTTTGAAAAAATATATTATTCTAAGTGGAAGAAGCCAAGCAGAAAAGACCACATATTGTACAGTTCAATTTATAAGAATGTCCAGGATAGGCAAACCTATGGAGACAGAGAATAAACTAGTAGCTCCTCAGGGATGGGGATGGGGTGAGAGAGAAAGGAAAGTGATTGCTAGTGGGTACAGTATTTGGGGAAATGATGAAAATGCTCTAAAATTGATTGTGGTATCGGTTAGCCAACTCTATGACGACATTAAAAACCACTGAATTGCACAGACAAGATATATGGTATGTGAACTAGATCTTAATAAATCTGTTAAAAAATAAATTCTCAATAATTATGTAGTAGATGTTGTGTTTGCTGGACAGCGAACTTCTAAGGGCAAGATTTTGGACTTACTTATATCTACCAGTGAGACCACAGATCCTCCCATACTATCAGTAGTCGATACATGTTTTTGGTAAAGAAAATGATTCAAAAGAGGGGCATCTGTTTGGAGATAAGGTTACCAGAATGTTGTGGAAACCCAGTGAGGCAATCCAAGTCTTTGTAGAAGAATCTGAGGGTTATTCACAGAACCATTAGCATTTGGAACTGAATTGTGAAGGATAAATTCAAGTGTCCCAGGCAGGTGAGGAAACAAAGGCTTATCAGATAGTAAAGCATAGAGCAGCAAGTTAACTCAGTTGGCATACAGTTCACAGCTGGAGAAATGGCATGACAGTGGTCTAGAATCAAAGATAGTAGCTGCATTTTGAAGTGCTCTTTTTTTTTTTTTTTTTTTTTGATTTTAATCTATGTTTCCCAACCAAAGTGTGCTTTAAGGAATTGTTTCTTGAATTATCTGGGGTAAAAGACAAGCTCTTAAAATTATTATTAAAAAAAATTATTATTAATTTTAATCTGTCATTACCTGATGCTTTTTAAAAACACAATAATAGTGAATTACTAGAAAAATGAAAGGAGAAAAAGTAAAACACAAACCTGTTGAGAATGGCTCTTGGTAGCAATGTCAAGTTGCTATAAAATTTTCTAAATATTTACTGTCAATTTCTGTCCTTTTCTCATTGTAGGCAAGTAATAAATAACTTGTGAGCTAGCTCTGGTTCACAAACCACATTTTGAGTAGCGCAGATCTAAATAACACATCCCAAAAACATGCTATAGTAATCAAATGTGTATGGGATACAGTGGGTATTTTTTCTACTCCATCCTACCCTTGGGAGATGCATAAACGGCATTGTTAAATTGAAGAACTCTAAGAAATCTTGCAGCAACTACATTTGCTTCAATTGGCCTAAATTTACACATTTTCCTTTCCTTTATTCATGGATGCATTCATTTCATCTTTCACTAATCAAATGTTTGTGGACTACCTACTGTTTGCCCATGCACTGCAGATATGGACAAAAGTCCCTGTTCTCATTTACCTTGTGTCCTGGGGCGTCAGGGAAGGGGGTGGTGATAAACTGAATCATGAAGGCAGATTAGAGTGAATTAGATAATATTAAGTGTCAGGGTGACCAGTGAGGTCCAACAAGGGATATTGCTTTTAAATGTTTTCAGTGAAAAGATGGTGTTTGGGTGTGAAAGCAAACCATGCAGATGCGGGCTGGGAGAGAAAGTGATCAGTCAGAGTTCTATGCAAATTCCCTGAGGCCAGAGGATGCCTGTAGATTGGGTACAAGCAGAGCAGAAAGAGTGGAGAGAAGATAAGTGAGAAAATCAGAGATGTAGGAGGAAGCCAGACCATGGGAAGCCTTGTAGATCTTTGTACAATTTTTGGCTTCTACTTTGAATGGCATTGGAAGCCACTGGAGGATTGGACCAGAGGCCTGATACCATCTGACTTGTGTTTGCACAGGACCACCCTGCCTCCTCCTTAGAGGAGAGATTAAAGAAGACAGAACTTTAATTAGGGAGATCAGCTGGAAAGTTATTTCAGCAATTCGAGTTTGAGGTGAACAAGACTCAGAGTAAAGTACAAGTAATTGGTAAAGGTAATGGGGAAAGTATTTGGATTCTGAATATACTTTGAAAATAGTTCTGACTACCTTTTAAGGATTAGATCATAGATTGGCTGTAGAATGTAAGAGAAGACAAGGAAATGATGCTACTCAAGTGTTTGACCTCAATAATTAGAATTCACCTGTCCTAACACTGGGGAAATCTAAAGGAGGAGGAGATTTGGGAGTAAAAGTATCAGGAGTTCAATTTTGAGCTTAATAAATTTGAGATGCCTGGTAGACACAGGTGGAGATGTGAAGTAGGCAATTGGACATGTGAGTCTGGAGAGCAAGAGATAGAGATACATTTTTGAGAATTATCAGCATTTACATGGTATTGGAAGCCATGCAACTAGATAAGACCTTGAAGGGAGTGAGTGTAGACAAAAAAAAAGTCCAAGTTGGTCCCTGAGGTACTGTTTCATTAAAAGCTTGCACAGATGAGAAAAAAGATCAAATAGGAGAGGAAGATCAATGGGAGAAGAAATAGGAAAACTAATAGAGCCTGATGTCATGGAAATCAAGTAAAGAATGTGTTTCTAGGAAGACAGGGTGTTCAACCCCATTAAATACTACTAATGGTCAGGTAAACACAAGATTGGGAAACAGTCGTGGGATTTAGCAAAGTGGACACCATTGGCAACCTTAACAAGAGCAATTTTAGTGAGTATGGAGGTGAAGGCCTAGTTGGAATATGTTCAAGAGAAATCTGGAATAAGGGAATCAAAGAGAGAGACCACAGAAACTGTTTTGAAGAGTTTGGAGGAGTAGCTGGAGGGGGCATGAGAATAAGTGAGGTGTTGATGATGGTGATGGTGATGATGGTGTTGGTGGTGCTGATGGTAATTAGTGATGATGATGGTGGTGATGGTGGGTGGTTATAGAGAGCATAACAGCATGTTGGTATGTTGATGAAGCACATAGTGCTGTAGGGGGAAGAGGAACAGCTTGACAAGGTAAGAGGAAATAGAGTCTTGTACATAGTTGTAGAGATTGGTTTTACCTAGGAGCAGGTTCAGAAAGGAGAGAGGTATTTGAACATAAATTAAGGTAGGTGAGGGGACACCAGAGGAGATATCTTTTTGATTGCTTCTATTTTCTCAGGAGGTTTTAAGCTGAGAATAAGAATGGGACAAGTAGGAGAAATCTAAAGTGAGAGATAACATGAACCAGTTAGTCAGGGGATTGGGGGAATGAAGGCAAGGCATGTGCTCCGATGGCAAGCAGCACTGAGGACCCTCTTAGAGGTGATCATGGACTTCATATGAGACACATCAGTGCGATTTAAGCACACCATCTTTTTTTTCTTGTAACACTTCTTGCCAATCAGCTGAAACTCTTTGTTAAGTACCCATAGTTCTAGATCAGAGATGGAAGGGAGGTCTTAGGCAGGACATAGATGCAGTCAAATTTACATAGAGGGTTCCAATGGTATCAGTGTGTAGGATGGATTCATAGGGAACAAGATGCAAGACAGAACTTAGGAAGGAGGCTGCAGAGAGAGTTAGGCAAGAACTGATGAGCCTGAGTACTGATACTTTCGTTTTTGTGTCTCTATGTGGTTCAGACAATGCCATATTTGAGAAGGTATTTTCTTTTTCCATAGAGCAGGGAAGGAGCACACCCCTATCAGGCCTCTAGATCAGATGATTTTGGTATTTGCTTTTGCTTAACCTTATTCTGGGTCTGCCATATGCCAACTCTGCACACCCCAGCATTTCCATCTGCCTTTACTCTCTAGAAGAGGCAGGTTTACAGGAAAGGGGGAAGCTGGCCAGGGAGTGTGATTTTGTTTGCATGAATGAACTAGTTTTGCATTGCTTACACTCCACTGCTTCTTAGCCCCATGCCTTCCCAATGCCAGGAGAGCTTTCTTATAAGATGAAGCCATTCCTGATTGTTTGATGGGGTTCTTCTTATGGAGGGAGAAGCTTAGAAGATGAGGAATTGAGATGGTAAAAGATTATCTGAAAAAAAATGCTCAGTGACAATTGGGAACTGGATATTTGATTTTTTACCCCATTTTGGAAAAATGCTGAAAAAAAGGCCATAAACCTGGCAGGAAGGTAAAGAGAAAGGGCCAGCAAGCTGCCAACAAGGAATTAAAAGAGATCATGGAATACAGCCCAGAGCTCTGGCAAGGCTGCTAGGGTGGTCCGGGAGATGTGGTGGCATATAACAAATGATCATAAGCTGAGACCTGATTTATTCAGTGGGAGATGAAGATGGAAGCAAAGAAAGAAGCCTGGACTCCACGGAATGAAAGATTTCCTTTATAAAGCAGACACAGTAAAATGGAAGAAGAGTGACAACGGAAGTTAGATACAATACATAAGGTGATTTCTCATCCAGCTGAAGATGGTATGGGCAAAGGCTATACAAATAATCACCAGATTCAGAATTTGACTCATTTGAAATGTTCCATCGGAGGCGAAGATATGAAAAAGGTTCATGACAGCCTGGATCTTCTGAGTGTACAAGGGATGTAATATGAAGAAGTACCCTTGGAGTTTCTTGAACAACACACCTTGAAATCTTTGGGACTCTGCAAGTTCACGAATGGCTCATAGTCTATAATTCATCCCATAAAATGAGCTATATAATGTAATGGAAAAGCTGTTCCGGGTGTGTAGGCATAATGAAAGCAAAGCTCCCTGGAAATAATCAAAGAGGAGCAAATTTACATGGAGCTATACAGGCTGGATCAGGCTAGCTTATCCCACAGAAAAGTTTATTGAGCTTATCTGCGTCTCTTGGAAAGTGATTCGAACATATCCTAAGAGGGACTCAAAAGATGAAAGCAGCAAATGTAGAGTTTCCCCAGACCCAAAGTTTATTGAACTCCCTTCTTTAAATTGTTTGGATTTGTAGAGTGACATTACAAAAAAAGAAGAAACTTTTTTTTAGCAAAGTTGATAAAGGAAACTTCATAATAGAAAAATCTCCATTTTACATAATGTTTAACTATCTAAGCCATAATTTAGCTATCTGAGTCTATATTTATTTTAATGTGTTTTTGAAACTGTGTCACAAGTGCATCACATCTATATTTTTATGGTTATTATTGCTAGGGCAAGATTTGATTTTTAGGAGAAGTTGATTTAAAGAAATATAAAGTTAGGGCACCTGGGTGGCTCAGTTGGTAAAGTGAGGTCGTGATCCTGGAGTCCCGAGATCAGGCCCCACATTGGGCTCCCTGCTCAGCGGGAAGCCTGCCTCTCCCTCTCTCACTCCCCCTGCTTGTGTTCCCTCTCTCGCTGTGTTTCTCTCTGTCAAAAATAAAAAATCTTTAAAAGAATAAAATTTAAAAAACTATACAGGTGGGTAGTAGATTGATCTAAAAATTGAACCAAGGTGTATGACATAATTGTACTTATAAATATGAAAAACAGCATAACAAAAAAAAAACTACTTCAATATACGGAAATACTGTGCCATCATTCAAACTTGCTCAGGCTAAGAGGATGTATAAGCAAATCCTGATCCTACTGCAAAGTTGTATAGTTTGACAAATCGGAAAGATAAAATCTTTTGGGACAGATGGATCTAGATTCAAATATTGGCTGTGCCCCCTGCCTTTTTGTTTGTTTGTTTGTTTTGATCAATAGGTTTAGGGAAACTGCTTAATGTCCTTGTGATTAAGTTACTTTACTTCATTGTAATGTCATATAGGGAGCTCAGCAAAGGCCTTGCCCAGAGAAAGTATTAAAGAATTTCTATCACCATTATTGCAGATAGAAAAACAAGGTTAGTTTTATTCTCTCTGTGTTAACCAACAGATAACGAAGCTTTCAAGCCTGATGGAGTGATATGATGGAAAGAGGATAAGATGTATAAACAAAATATTTGGGTTTAATCAGCAGAGTCAAAAAAATTCCACTTAATAAATGTGCAACTTAGCCATTCATTTATTCTCTGTGAGCCAGATATAGAAAATCCAACTGGGAAGGTACACAATTACATCTAGATTAATATCTAAATACATATAAGATGATGTCTACAAGACTATCAGATACATAGGGTGACATGTAGAGAGAGGTACAGAGAGCATGAGGGAAAATGGGAAGGTGGGGCGAGAAGAAAAACAGGTTATTGTAGAAAGAGAATTGGCTTAGAGCTAGAATATCTTGATTCATTTCATCCCTTTGAAAAGGAAGGAAACTTCAATTTCCTTATCCATTCAATAAATGCAATAGCACCCATGTCAATGAGTTCTTTGATAAATTATCTACCTACCTGTCAGTTGCCCAGAGTAAGTAGTCAGTGAATTTCAGCCTCAGTTTAATTGTTTCTAACAAAATTAAGCTCTGTACTGTGATCTTGTGGGATGTGGCTGATTTTAGTGGATTGTGGATCTCTGGTGCACTTGGAAAAGCAAAGCAAAGGAGAGTTGAATTTATAAGACAGTCAAAGACACTTTCTGAAAAATTACAATAGATACCCTTTCAGGTCATTGTTTGGATCCTGTCTTCTCTAGGAATCGGTCTCTGTTTCACAGGAGTGGGCACTCAAAACCGAGTGAGGCAGTGGTGGCAAAATTCGTTCCTTGCCTGTAGCCGAATGGACCAGGAGCAGACACACCTGACCCTAGTCAGTCTCATTCAGAGAAAGACAAAGAATAGGAGCGATTGAATCAGACTTGCTACATTGAAATGCTACATAGAAAACC
Source organism: Spilogale gracilis (assembly GCA_004023965.1). Classification (NCBI taxonomy): domain Eukaryota; kingdom Metazoa; phylum Chordata; class Mammalia; order Carnivora; family Mephitidae; genus Spilogale; species Spilogale gracilis. The sequence goes on along the minus strand of PITA01029724.1, from coordinate 3,309 downwards.
TACTGTAAGGTCTCCGCTAGGGTAACCAACTATCCCCATTTGTCTGGGACTAAGGAATTTCCCCAGAACTTGGGACTCTCGGTGCTAAAAGTGGGACAGTCCTCAATAAACTACAGTGAGTGGTCACTATATGAGCTACACTGGTCACTGCCCTACTCAAAGACTAATTATTCATATCTTGCATGGATTCCTACTTCTATATCCTCCCCATACACTGAATTTTTAAGCTTAAACTATCCAGTATTGAGCCAAAAGAATCTAAAAAAAAAAAAAAGCCTAGTGCTATACACACACACACACACACAAAACACTGAAGAAGAAAAGAACATCTATTAAAATGGAAACTGTTAATTCAAGCTGTCAACCTTGAATGAAATTCTTTATTGCCCCTAATATTTGTGCTCGAAAACTGCTCAGTTGAATTTGCAAAAAGGATGCCTTTTCTAATGCTCCTTAATATTCAGTGAATTATGTTAGTAAATTGAGAAGGATTATCTACTTACTCTGTTTGGAAAATTGACTCATTACCTCTGTTACAGAAAGGGATGAGTGTGACTTAGCATCAGAAGCATTTTACCCTGAAGTCATGATGATGAATCAGGAATTCGATCAGGCTGTAGTCTCTAGTGAATTGCATTGTCAAATAAGGTTAATAGAACCAAGTGAAGCTTCTCTCACGGCCTTCTCAGGCTTTACTGTGCCTTAGAATCTCTTTGAGGAGGAGTTAAACATTTAGTCTCTTGGGCTTCCTTCCTGGAGTCTGAGGCAGGGCCCCTACATCTGCTGTTAGCAAAGCACCCCAGTTTGTTGCTTCTCAAAGTGTGATCTGGTCCAGGCTTCACCTGGGAGCCTGTGAGAGAGAGGTAGAATCTCAGATCCACCCTAGATCCAGTAAATAGTATAATACCTTATGTGTGCTGCCCTGGGGATTCTGAGGCAGTGGTTCAAGGACCACATATTGAAAATACGAAAATATATTCTAGTATCTTCTGAGCCAACAATAACAACAACAACAACAACAACAACAACAACAACAGTTAATGTTTTTGAGAGCTAATTCTGCCCCAGATGTTATTCTAGTACTTTAGCATGGCTTAGTTAATCCTCCTGAGGACCCTTAGAGGTCACTGTTTTTAGATAAAGAAATGGAGGCTCCAAAAAAAGAAAGTTCTCAAGTTTACCAATAGGTGAGGAGGGGACATTGCTTCAGAGGCGGAAAGTTTGCCAGCTGAAAGGAGATAGGGACTGTATTCAAGCAGCAGTTTAGGGAAGCCATTGCTTGTGGGCTGAAAATTAAAAGCTATAAGGTATTGTGTATTATATTGCTGGTGATGACTATCACAGATGCTTTCTGGGCATTCTGCATGGCCTCAGTGCCATCATGGGTGACACATGGTTGGCATACTTCACCTCACAGGGCTGCATGAGGCTTGACCGGGCTGCCCGAGGCAAAGTGCAGGGCAGAGGGCAGGGCAGGCATAGACGAGGGGCTCAGGGATCTTTCGCAATGTGGAAGGAATGAGGGCTTTGACACTGGTAATCCGGGCTGGGGCCCTCAGTTCTGCTCATCATTTGATGAGCCAAGACATCCTTGAATTGTGCTTCACTTTCTTCCCCTGTAAAAGGAGGTTAATAAACCCCAACTTCTAGTATTGCTGGAGGAATTAAATGAGCTATGTTCATTAGGTATCAAACTATCTACCAGTTTCATAAACAGGATCCAGTAAATCGTTATTACTTATACTTTCTTATTGTCATAGCTTTTACTCTGAATTTTAAGTCATTATTATCCTCTTCCAGATAATTATGAAGTCTCAGCATTGGAAGGGTCTTAGAAGTTGTGAAATTTTCTCCCACCTTTTCCCCCTCAAGCCTACACAGCCTATGAGATAACTGACTCACACATGACTTTGCTCTGCTTCCTAAAAAAGAGGACCTACTCTTTGAATCTGTGGCTCTCAAATGACTGCCACAAGGCAGTAGAAATTAATTTATCGGTGACTAAAAGACACCTAAACTATGGGTAGCTCCAGGTGTCCCATCTATGAAAATGATTTTTCCTCTTGAAGAATGAAGTAGGTTCATTAGTACTAATTAAAATAAGAACAAAAGTGTGCATTGCCTTCATAGCCTCTCTTCACACTGGGAACTTTCATAGTATTAATCATTTTAATTTTTATTTTTTTTTAGCATTAACTATTTAAAAGCCTTTTGCAAAAAGATTTTTTTTTCCCCCACAGATAGCAGCTTTGACTTTCGTCCCATGCTCTGAGTCCTCCGAAGAGACAATTCCACATGCAGGACAAATAATATTACTCATGATGATAGCAAAGATGATAATTATAGCACTGTTGGCTAGTTGTGATAATGGTACCTGATGTCTCATCTGCTTATTTTCTGCCCAGTATTGTTTTGAGCACTTCATTGCTTCAGGTGTGAATTCAAGTGACCCTGGGCAGGGGTGTTGTTATTATTATTTCCATTCAGGTTAAGTAAGTTGTCTAAGAGGACTTCTATGGAAGTCAGGATAGGAACCCGAGACGGTGTGACGACAGATCCCGAGCTCCACCCAACTCCACCAGTAAGTCTAACTCACAGAAAACAGACTCCTCCCTTTCCAGTAATTTCTATCATTTCATCTCCAGGAGTCCCCTTTTCTGGCTCTTGGATGTAAGGACTTCCAGTGGCATACCAGAATTTAAAACATTGAAATTTCAGGGCAGTGGCATCACTTGATAGACTTCTGCTTTGAAAAAAAAAATTGTTTTCTGCTTTTAAAATGTTGAAATTTGAAATGCTCTGTTTTATTTTATTTTATTTCTTTTTATTGTTACTAAAAATTTTTTTCCAGTGTTTGAAGATTCATTCCCCATTCCCCACACCCACTGCTCCACGCTTTAGGTGTCCCCAGTACCCACCACCAGGCTCTGCCATCCCTCCACCCCCCTCCCTCCAAGTCCCTCAGTTTGTTTCTGTGTCCAAAGTCTCTGTTGTTTCATTTCCCTCCCTGGATTACCCTAGTTCCCCTTTACTTTCCTTCTCCCACTGTCCTCCAGTTTACCCCTCATGCACCTCAAGTAAGTAAAACCATGCGATACTTGACTTTCTCCTCTTGGCTTATTTCACTCAGCATAATCTCTTCCAGTCCAGTCCATGTTGCTACAAAAGTTGAATATTCATCCTTTCTGATGGAGGCATAGTATTCCATTGTATATATGTACCACATCTTCTTTATCCATTCATCTGTTGATGGGCACCTTGGCTCTTTCCACAGTTTGGCGATTGTGGCCATTGCTGTGATGAACATTG
>PITA01029723.1:0-17501 GCA_004023965.1 Spilogale gracilis | reverse complement strand
GGTTACCCCTTATGCACCGCAAGTAAGTGAAACCATGTGATACTTGACTTTCTCTACTTGGCCTATTTCACTCAGCATAATCTCTTCCAGTCCAGTCCATGTTGCTACAAAAGTTGGATAGTCATCCTTTCTGATGGAGGCATAGTATTCCATTGTATATATGTACCACATCTTCTTTATCCAGTCATCTGTTGATATTAACTCCCAAGACTCACTTTAGACTATGTATCTCCTTTCTACAAACTGTGGATCAAATAGCAGCTGTTTGACCTCACAGGATTTAGAACTGATCTACAATATAATTTTGTGCCTTGTAGATATAGTCATCAGCTGGAATTTTCTCTAGTGACGTACTTAAGTTACACAGGAATACAGCATTTGCATCCTGAAGGAGAAAAGAGATCGCAATTATAGAAGCCTTTTATATTTGTTTTTAGTTATTCCTATGGCTAACCACATGCATTGCCTATTTCCATATTTTAAAAAAGCACAAATGTTTACATTCCTTTAAGATGTCTGACAATGGAATGGGAAAGAACCCTTGATTTAAATATTGCACAAGTATTAAATGTTTCAAAGGGGTGATTGCAGATGGGATTTGTATCTGAGACACTCCCCAAACAAGTTCTCAGCTGCAGGCCACTTAAGTGCAGTTAATTCATTAGAACAAGAAGAACTTGAGTTAAATACATTAGTGATGAACTGTTCATCTGTAATAAGGCAGACTCATGCTGGCAATTTCTTGCATAGTTATTATTCAACATGTACTCTAGAGTCCTCACCAAAGGAGAGGAAAACAATGAGAAATGCAGCTTGTCTTTTAGAATCTGGGTTTTGAGAAGACCCTTTCCATGGCTCTGGCCTAATTTGAGCGTCCCAGTGTTATACTTCATACAAGTCCAGTTAGAACAGGCTAAGAATATTTCTATGACACCAGATGATTCAGGGAAGGCTGGGGACCCAGGAAATTTAGGGAACAATATGAAAAGATAGGAGAGGTTGCTTTTAAAGGCCCATGTCTTCAATTCAGGGCATTGAAATGATGTCTTTACAAAAAAGCAAGCCCTACTTAGAGCCAGTGACTTACCAGTGGTCCCTTATTCCCTGAGCAAATGAATTAATTTGGCAGTTGCTATTCCTCTCCCCAGATCAGCCATGAGCTCTAATTGCCTATTTCCTCCTTCCGGGTTTCGAATGAAACACCTCCTTATCACTTCCTATATTAAATCAAAGCATACATCAGCATCTGGTAGCCTCTAACAAATGTTCTCACTTGTCCTTCTCCCATCCCCTCCCCATTGTCCAATCTAGAGATTTAGAATTTCCAACGTCAGGTCTTTAAATCTCATTAATTCTTCCTAAGATGATATACCTATACAATTCAAACTCATAAAGCAATAGTCACTAGCTGCAGTAGAGGTCCTTTTGTAAAAAAACCATGATTGCACCTTTAAAAGCAGTGTTTTCTTTGCTAGTGGGTTTATAAGGTTAAATATCTCTCCAATCCTAATCCAATATTTAGAAATGCAGGATCCCTAATATCAATCAGTATACATTGCATTATCTGGGGTTAACCTCTAATTCTAAGAGAATCTGACCATTTCTCCTAAAATGTAGCTTTTAAAAAAAATACTATTCTAGAAGTATTCAGGAATGAGGACTTAGCATAAGCACAATGAATTTTACACATGTTTAGGAGTCAGCATTCTCTGATAGAGTTAGGTCAAAACTAAGTACCAAAATGCTACCGGAATCCTCCCTAAAATGATAGATTTCATAGCACAATCCTCTCACCTACAAAAACATGATCTTTGGAACTAAGCCCTGGGATTCTTTGTTTTTAAGCCCATTGGTTAACCATTTTATGTGTTGTCTGTCTCTGTCTTTTAGGATGTAGGCTCTTTTTGTCTTTTGTTCATGGCTGAATCTGCAGTACCTAGACCAGTGATTGGCACATATTTGTTGTTCAGTATTTATGGGCCAAATGAATAAACTCTTGTCCGGGGCCAGATTTGAAAACTATTGCATTAGCAGATGGAACTTTGGAGCCAGATAATGCTTAGCTTGAATCCCAACTCTGCCAAGTAAAACCTGTGTTAACTTGGGCTGGTCTTTCATCTTTTTGAGATTGAATTTCCTCATTTTTAAAAAGGTGTTCATGAATCCTAAAATAAATATTTGTTAACTAAGTGAATGAAACCTTCAGATCAGTTTAAAATTGGGGTGACATATGTTGAAAACAATACCTCACTCGGTAACTGACATCCATTGTCGTTATTTAGACAAGAAGGTAGAGAGGATTGGCCAACCAGGGGTCATGTTTATGAAAACCTGAGGATGAAGCTCATGGGAAAGCCAACTGGACATAATGAGGTTAATGGCTGACCCTAAGAACTGAGGCTGCCGTACTTGATTCATGACACCTAACAGAACCAAATAGGGATCCGTGGATAGCTCAGTCAGTTAAGCATATGTCTTTGGTTCTGGTCATGATTTCAGGGTCCTAGGACATTGGACTCCTTGCTCTATCTCTGGATGCTGCTCCCTGTGCCTGTGCTCTCACTTTCTGACAAATAAATAAATACAATCTTTTTTAGAAATTAATAAAAGAACCAGGGGCACCTGGGTGGCTCAGTTGGGTAGGCGACGATTGCCTTCAGCTCAGGTCATAATCCCACAGGCCTGGGATCGAGTCCCGCATCGGGTTCCCTGCTCGGTGGGAAGCCTGCTTCTCCCTCTCTCACTCCCCCTGCTTGTGTTCCCTCTCTAGCTGTGTTTCTCTCTGCCAAATAAATAAATAAAACCTTAAAAAAAATAAACTAATAAAGGAACCCAATTATGGGGTTCTCTCCAGTAAGAGGAGCTTAGCATAAAACCACATGGAAATCAAGAAAGGGGAGGAATCAGTGTCATTGGAAGTGCAACAGAGCTTCCTAGAAAACTGGAAATTTCAGACACCCCTGCAGTCCCAGTGTCCCCACAGAGTGTAAGGATATCTCTTTCCCCAACTCTGCTCTCTGCTCAGCTCCTGCGCTGAGTGTAGGGGCTCCTCCACATAATCCATGATTCCTCTTTCAACCCCCTTTCTGAATCCATACTTTTCTTTAGCTCTCTACATCTTTCCTTGTGTCTCAGGAAAAACTGATAAAATCAGATCCTCTCTCAGAAGATTTAGTCATAGTCTAGTCTAGACCATCCACACGGGGAAAGCTTTTCATGCCGAGTCACCTTACAGGCTTCTGGGCAGCCTCTGTAGGTAACTGCCTGTGGCAGAACTTCCCCCACAGGACAGTCTTTGGTGGGCAGGGTGGCAAAGTCAAAAGGTTTGAAGTCTGGCAACGTGTATGTAAGGAGTCACTTTGGGTCATCTTGCCTAGGAGATAAGAGGTTGTCATTTTGGTCTTATTGCTTGGAGATTGTATAAAGAGATCTATGTATGAAACTCAGAGTGCCTACCAGCCTATTGGTCCCTTCAGGGAAATTTCTACGGAGGAAGGACATTTTATGTCATTATAAATTATCATTTATGACAATATTGAACTTCATAAACCTTATGAAGAAATCATCTAGTAAAATATTTTAGGTCCTATCACTATTTACTAAGTTCTTAAACTTAAAATCTATCTTTACCATCATAGTATTATTGTAGGTAACACAAAATTAATTGAATTATTCAGAGGAAAGTAATGTGCAGGTACCTGAACTAGGCAGTGGTTGCTAGTCAGAGGGTGGAGAGGATATTAAGTGCCTCCAGGGCATTGTCTCTCAGATTGTTTTCCAGCCTTGGCCCTGAGGAACAAAATCTGTTAGCTTTCTAGGAGAAAAGCGGCTGAAACACAAAGTAGGCCAATAAAAGAGTGACAATCTTTGAGGCTAGACTAGAAACTAAATAGGGGCGCCTGGGTGGCTCAGTTGGTTAGGTGACTGCCTTTGGCTTGGGTCATGATCCCAGAGACCCAGGATCGAGTCCCATATCGGGCTCCCTACTCGGTGGGAAGCCTGCTTCTCTCTCTCTCACTCCCCCTGCTTGTGCTCCCTCTCTGGCTGTGTTTCTCTCTGTCAAATAAATAAAATCTTTTTTAAAAAAAAGAAACTAAATATATACATAAAAAAAATAAATTCTCGAGGTGATGGGTGGCTCAGTGGGTTAAGCATCTGCCTTTGCTCTGGTCCTGAACTTGGGTTCCTGGGTTCAAGCCTCATACCTGGCTCCCTCCCTCTCCCTCTGCCCCTCACCACTGCTTGTGGTCTCTCTTATTCTCAGTCTCTCTCAAATAAATAAAATCTTTTAAAAATAAGGAAACAAGGAAGGAAGGAAGGAAGGAAGGAAGGAAGGAAGGAAGGAAGGAAGGAGGGAGGGAGGGAAGTAAGGGAGGGAAAGAGAAAGAGAGAGAGAGAAAGAAAGAAAGAAAGAAAGAAAGAAAGAAGGAAGGAAGGAAGGAAGGAAGGAAGGAAGGAAGGAAGGAAGGAAGGAAGGAAGAAAGAAAAAGAAAGAAAGAAAGAAAGAAAGAAAGAAAGAAAGAAAGAAAGAAAGAAAGAAAGAAGGAAGGAAGGAAGGAAGGAAATGAATTCTCTTTTGTGGCTTCAGGGATAGACTGTAGCACAGGTGAGGAGAAGGAAACTTTCTCTTCCTCAGTGTGATGAGATTTGGCACAAGATAGAACAGTATCACCATGACAGTACACATGGGGTTGTGACAGAGGACAAGGAGTCCCATGGGCTCTTCCAGAAGAGAAAAAACAAATGGAAGAGCAAGAAAGGGCAGCAATTCATAAGCTCCGGAATTCTGCCCTATCCCCTTCCACACATGCACATGTCCCTAAGGAAGAATTTATGAGGCGAGGGTTCCAGCAATTCTGTTAGAGACTGATAAATTTGGATTGGTTATCTATTGCTGCATAACAATTCACCCCCAAAACTTTGCAGCATAAAACAAGAAACATATATTTTCCCAGTGTCTGTGGGTCATGAATTGGAGTGGCTCCAGTCAAGGTCTCTCATTGGGTGGAAATGAAAATGTCAGTAGGGGCTTCTGCCATCTGAAGTCTTGACTGGAGTTGGATGATCTGTTTCCAAACCCAGGCAGCAGTGTTTGGCTGGGGGCCTCAGGTCTCACTCCATAAAGCTGCTTGAGTGTCCTTATGATATGGCAGTTGGCTTTCCCCAGGCAAGGAATCCGAGAGAGAGAAAAAGAAAGAAGCTGCAATGTCTTTTACATCCTCATCATAGAAGTCATATTCTGCCACTTCCATCTAACTGTATTCCTTAGAAATGAGTCACTACGTCCAGCTCATACTGAAAGAAGCAGTATTAAGCTCTACATCTTAAAGGAAATTCATAGGCATTTTAAAATACTGCATATTTCATTTTAATTCATAAATATTATTGATTTCTTTAATACATATATGAAAAAGAGAATCCATAGACATATTTTTAAACCACTATGGTTTTTACTCTGGCCACATATTTACATTTGTCTCACATGCAAAATACGTTCAGTGCCCTTCCCAAGAACCCCAATACAGAATTAGCTTGAAATCCAAGATGTTGTCATGTAAATGAGATCCAAACATGAATGAATCTTCTCAGGTATAGTTCCTTAAGTACAGATCCTTAAGTATAGCCCTCTTGACTGGAAGAACTGTGAACTAAAGAAATGAGTTCTTGCTCTCTGTCCATGCCCTGCATTCAGTGGAGGCCGAGGCACAAGATACACTCTATAGACATGGGATTTGCTCAGGAGTCACTGGTCTAGACCAATTCTGAAATCCAATCTAGCCTCGGTTGGCAGTTTCTTGCCTGGGACTCAAGGCCTGGAAATAATTCTCCACTGTTCCTGGCTCCACTCTTATTTTTACCTTCTGAGTCATCCTTCTTTCTCATGAAAGGTAATGCATTGTTTAACTGAGTAGTTTCCTGAGTCTGACTCCCCTTAGTAGAACTGGGGGAGCAGGGTGATTCCTCTTTTTATTTAATGCCGTCTCAGGGCTTTCAGTCTAAGCTGACAGTGTTTCTGCTGATATAATTCTGATTTTAAAACTTTATGGGTCTCCTGTGAATTCTGTTGGACTCCAATTCATTAGATAAATCTACACCTATAAATCAAGATAAGTTCTTCTCTATCTAGGGCTTCTGCTGAGGGACAATATCTGTAAACTTCTTGGAAGCCATATTGCTTGATTAAGGGGAGGTCTGAGACATACGATCTTCAGAGGGCCCTTTTTTTCTGACTAAATGGTATTCTAAGGCAGCACCACTGATCCCTCTGAAGTCTTAATAAGAGATTTCATAGCCACACCCCCAAACCCAATGTTAGAACTGGCAGAGCCCTTGATCTGATATTTGTACAGAAGCTATTTCTTAATTTTAACATCTTTCATCATCTGGAAAAGCTATGGAATTTTTTTAAATATTTATTTATTTATTTGAGAGAGGGAAAGAGCCCACGTGCACACACATGTGCACATGAGCAGAAGGGTGGGCAGAGAGAGAGGAAGAGTATCCCAAGCACACTCCCTGCTAAGCACAGAGCCTGACTCGGGGTTCATGCTCATGAACCCGAGATCATGACCTGAGCTGAAATCAAGAGTCAAACACTTAACCCACTGAGCCACCCAGGTGTCCCAAGGTTACAGAATCTTTAAAGCCAGAATACTAGCTTCTTTTTGCTCAGTCCAACCTCCATAAGCTTGTCTCTCTTCTCTCGCATTTTACTCTAAGTAGGAAGAAACCAAGTAGTACCTTCAACATTCTGTGTACAAATTATCTTAGTTTGTTCACTTAGTTCATTTTCCACTTCCAGATTATCACAGGTGACAGCGTTGTTGATTGGCCTGCCAACGCAGAACAAAGATTTCTTCCTTTCAATTTCCAGGAAGACAGTCATCACCTTGCTTTGAGCCTCACTGACAAGCCACTCAAAAGTCCCAACTTCTGCTAACAGTCTACCTGAGATTCTTAAGTTTTCACTAACACTCTCTTCAAAGTCTTTCTTTGTGTCTGCCCATTACTTAGTTTCAAAGCCACTCCATATTTTTGAGGTATCTGTTATGAGAGCAACCTCACTTTCAGATTCCAAAATGTATATTGGTTATCTATTTCCACATAACTAGTTATCCCAATACTTAAAAAAAATAAACATTTATTATCTCACAGTTTCTCTAAGTCATAAATTTGAAAGTGTCTATAACTGGAAAATTCTGGCTCAAGGTACCTCTTGAGTCTGCAGTCAAATCCAGAAAGAAACAATAATATTTTAGGTCCCAATTGACCTCACATGCTCTCATATCTGTCAATACATTAGAAGGAAGACATTAAATACAGCTTCCACTCAAGGGGAAGGGTATTAAGCCCCATGTTTTAAAGGAGAATGTATCAAAGAATTGGTGATCATATTTTCCAACCACCAGAAATCTGAAAGTATTCTATAATTTGTATTGAAGCCATATTGTACCCCGAGGGAAATCTGGCCTAGGAAAATGACAATCACATCTATACAATCAAACTTTGCCAAGGTTTTCAGCTATGAATAAACCCTACATAGTTAAATCTAATGAACAAATTTCAGTCATCCCCAGACTTGACCTTTTGGTTAACAGCAGGCATCACTGTTTACTCTTTGCAACTTTCTTCATTTGGCTTCTAGGACATCACAAGCTTCTTGTCTTTCTTCTGCAGATAACTAGTTGCTTACTTTCAATCTCATGTACTACTTTCTTCTCATTTCTCTAACCTCAGAACTTTGGAACTCCAGAGTTCATGCCTTGAACCTCTTTTTTATCTACCCTCAGCTTTTTGATAAAAAAAAAAAAAAATGCTATCCCAAGTCTTTAAATACAGTGTGCACTTTTTACTAACTTATATATCCCTCGTATAACTCTTTATCTCTAGACTCATGCCTAACCTCATCTCCATTTGAATATCTAAAAAGGGTCATCAACGTAACCCACCATAAAGTGAGCATTTGACCTTTACCTCAAACTTACTCTTCTTATAATCTTCCCCATTTCAGTGAATGGCAACTCCATCTTTCTGGTTGCTTGAAATCTATTCTCATTTATAGATTCCCCATTTCCTTCCTTCTTCCTGTGACACTTTCAATTCATCTGCAAAATTTATTCTACCTACAAAATAAATTCAAACGTGGACCACTTTTCACAAGTTCTTCAACTATCACAATGGTCCAAGGCACGGCTCTCTGTCTCCTGGATTCCTGCAGTAGCAGGATTCCCCCACCCACGGTTCCCCTCCATGCTTGCCCCTATAGTCTATTTGGATCACATCTTCTAAAGTAACCCTGACAAAATAAAACGAGTTCATATCCTTCCTCTTTGTTAACTCTACAGGGCCTCCCTTTGTCACTCAGAGTAATAGCCTAAATCCTCAAATTGACTCACCTGGTCCTATACCATGTGGCTTTTATCACTTACCTGATATCATCTCCTAGAATTTTCCCTTCTGCTTCTCCTGCTCCAGGCACATTTTCCCACCCACTCTTGGTGAATTTTTCAAGCATGACCCTCTTGCTTCAACACTCTGTTCTTAGATCTCCACAGGATTTGCTTCCTCACTTCCTTTAGATCTTCAAATCTAAATGAGAGCTTAGTCACAGTCTAAGTAAGAGCTTGCCTAACTACCTTACTTAAAGTTGGCCCTAGTAGTCTCGAGTCTTTCCTCTTTTATTTTCTCCATAGTAACTATAATTGTCTAAGCATTTACTTAACTTATTTTTATGGAATGGAAATTCTGTGGAAGGTGTTTTTTTTTATTGCTTCATTCATTTTTGTGTTCTTTTGACACATAAGCACAAGCCAATGTTTTTTGAATGCATAAATGAACTTTCCATTAGCTTCTTCATCCTGATTTTCCTGGAATTCTCTTATTTCTCTCTTCAGGCCCTCTAAATCCTGAATTATCTCCACAGCTTGGCTGGTCAAAGCTTTCTCTTCTGGAGCCTTTCCTCACAGCCCAGGCCACATTCCTGTACATTTGTTTGTGTGCTCCATTTTTCTCCATCTTGATCATATATTTGTGTTTGTCAAAAGAGATCCATGTGAAACCATATTTACTTCCTTTTTTTTTTTTTCTGAACTACTCTTCTGACCCCTCGTAACTACACAACATGCACCTTATAAATCCGTGCATCATAAACAACTGTTAACCCACGGAAATGAACTTCCTAACCTCACACAGTTGATGGAAGATGCTACTTTTGGGCAACACAGTGTTTTTGTCAAATGCATACAATCATTTTCAATTTATACAATAATAAGTTTCAGGTAAAACCAGCTGAGCTACACAAGCAACTCTGTTCTAATACTCACACATTTATTATTTTCTCTTTAGGAAATGGAATCCATTTTTCCACATGGACTGGAAATCCTTGGATATTAAAAATATTTTTAAAAGCTCCACTGAGATTTAGCTTCTTGCCATGATACTTTAAATTATTCCAGCATTCTGTAAGGCATTATAAAACACTGTAATTTATATGCTCTGGAGCAAGTACCTCTTAAAGTGTTCACCAATTAGTTCATTTCAGAACCTCCTTCTGATATCCCTGCAGGTAAGTAAGAAAAATCCCTTTATATGCATGAGTGTAAAACAATATCAAAATCACTCTGTCAACTCAATACTGGTATAAGAACAACTCTAAATTTTTTGATAGTTGGAAATTTTGGAGAAGCTCATCAAATGAATAGACAAGAAATATGCACTTACACATTACCTTCTGGGAAATTAACACGATCCTCTACGTTTTTAAAACTTAATCTTAATGTATTATGAATAATATTTTGCTTAGAAATGAGGCATATTAGAATGGTCTCAATCAGTTCATCTTCATCCTTGCCACCTAAGCTTGGATCCCATGCATGTCCACTTTGGTTTTAAGCAGTTGTCTTTTTTTTTTTTTTTAATTTTATTTATCTAACACACAGAGAGATCACAAGTAGGCAGAGAAGGAAAGCAGAGAGAGCTGGAGGAAACAGGCTCCCCACTGAGCAGAGAGCGCAACGTGGGCTTCGATCCCAGGACCCTGAGATCATGACCTGAGCTGAAAGCAGAGGCTTTAACCCACTGAGCCACCCAGGCGCCCAAAGCAGCTAGCTGTCTTAGGGAAGACACAGATGCTAAGTCTAAATACTGAATCAAGAATGTTAGAGTTTGTAACTAGCTCTCCTTGGAGAAAGGAAATTAATATTTTAAAAGGAAAACAAAGGGTTTCTCAATTATATTCAAATAATTGAATTAAGACTCATCTAATAGCATCTGACTCTAATTCAAACTCTTTCATTGATTTTATTTGTAAATAAACTCAACTACTTTTTCTCACAAATAAAATACATTAATATGTTCTTTTATGTTGAAACATTTGTTAATTTAGTGGGTTCTAGGGGGGATTGTTTTTTAAAGATTTTGTTTATTTGACAGAGAGAAACACAGCTAGAGAGGGAACACAAGCAGGGGGAGTGAGAGAGGGAGAAGCAGGCTTCCTGCACAGCAGGGAGCCCGATGCAGGGCTTAATCCCAGGACTCAGAGATCATGACCTGAGCCACGCAGGTGCCCCTAATTTATTAGTGTTTTAAATAACTTTGTATAAAATATACAGAAACATGAAAAACATCAATACTATATATCATTTGAATTTTACTGTAAGTTCCTGGGATTGTTTCATACATATAATTATAATCCATTGCAATTGTTCTTATGAGCCATTACTAAGGTGTCATCTTAAAGGCTAACTGTTAAGACAGGGAATTTTCCACACATAGCTAGCTACAAATTACCTATCACATACATGTGTGTGTTCTCAGAGTTAAACAGACACTGGAGATATCAAATTCATGTGTATATGGCCTTCCTTTCACTCAAAATACTTAAGAAACAAGTTGTCCTTTAAGGGAAAACCACCATGGTATTGTATTAGTTTCTTACTGCTGCTATAACAAATTATCACAAATGTATTGTCTGAAAAAAACACAAACCTATTCTCCTACAGTTCTACATGTCAGAAGTCAAAATTAAGTTAAAATTAAGATTTAAATTAAATTAAGAGTTAAAATTAAGATTTTGAGAATGCATCATTCCATCTGGAGATTCTCTGGGAGAATCCATTCCTTGAATTTTCCAGCTTCTAGAGTCTACCCACATGCATTCCTTGGCCTGTGGCTCTCTTCCAGGAATCATGTCACTTGGACCTATTTGGAACTCTCCTTCCCTGACTTTGAAACTCTGACTTTGAAACTCTTGCCTCCTTCTTTTTTTTTTTTTTTTAAGGTTTTATTTATTTATTTGACAGAGAGAGAGATCACAAGTAGGCAGAGAAACAGGCAGACAGAAAGGAGGAAACAGGCTCCCTGCTGAGCAGAGAGCCAGATGCAGGCCGAGATCCCAGGACCCTGAGATCATGACCTGAGCCAAAGGCAGAGGCTTTACCCCACTGAGCTACCCAGGTGCCCACTCTTGCCTCCTTCTTCTTCTTTTTTTGTTTTTTTAAAGATTTTATTTATTTGACAGAGAGAAACACAGCCAGAGAGGGAACACAAGCAGGGGGAGTGAGAGAGGGAGAAGCAGGCTTCCTGTGGAGCAGGGAGCCCGATGTGGGACTCGATCCCAGGTCTCTGGGATCATGACCCGAGCTGAAGGCAGTCGCCCAACCAACTGAGCCACCCAGGTGTCCCATTGCCTCCTTCTTAAAGGAGCCTTGTAACTATGTGAGGCCCGCACAGATAATCTAGGATAATCTGCCCATTTTAACATCCCTATCTTAATCTCATCTGCAAAGTCCCTTCTCAACATAAGGCAAGGTTTGCACAACTTTCAGGGATTAAGATTCGGGACTTCCTTAGGACTTCTTCTTGGGAAAGGAAGGGCACTATTCTATGTACCATAGGTAATCTCAAGTAAGAGGGGAGGCTGTAGTAGCCCATGTGTTTGACAAATAAGGAGTATTGCATCATGATTAAGACCAGGGACTCTGGCGCCAGATGGCAACTTCAAATCCCACTTTTGCTACTCAATAACTATGAAATCTCAATGCCATACATATCATCGAAACTCTCCGTGCCTCAGTTTTGTAATCTGTAAAACCATAAATGACAATGTTAGTAAATACTTCATACTGTCATCTTAAAGACTCAATGAATTTATACATATAAACATATTTAGGACAATTCCTGACACATATTTAATGTACAATAAACATTTACTATTATTATGTGCTTTCATGGAGAAGATTAATCCAATCTAACTGATTTTTACAGATGAAAAAACTGAGTCCCAAAGAACTTAACTGATTTATACAAAATAATATAGTGACATTAGATTATGAAGCTTGCCACATTGAGATTATTCTGTATTACTGAACAAGCTTCTGATAAATACATTTTCAATGATATGAGAATTTTAAAACTACCCATTTTCTTACTTCTAATAACACTTTCTTATATTAATAGATTTATGTTGGGGCGCCTGGGTGGCTCAGTTGGTTGAGCGACTGCCTTCAGCTCAGGTCATGATCCCGGAGACCAGGGATCGAGTCCCACATCGGGCTCCCTGCTTGGCGGGAAGCCTGCTTCTCCCTCTCTCACCCCCCACTGCTTGTGTTCCCTCTCTGGCTGTGTTTCTCTCTGTCAAATAAATAAAATCTTAAAAAAAAAGAATAGATTTATGTTGTCACTCCATTGATCCTATAGTGTAATCAATCAACTCTTCCTCACACCAAAATACTAGAATAGCTGCACTAAATGAATCATTCGAGATAACAAATTTTGATAATTTTCATTATGTAGAAATTTCCATTGATTCCTACTCTTCAAATATGCTTAAGAATCTTTCAAATCAGCACCTGGGTGGCTCAGTTGTTTAAGCGTCTGTCCCTCAGCTGAGGTCATGATCCCAAGGTCCTGGGATCAAGTCCCACAAGCAGGGAGCCTGCTTCTCCCTCTGCCTACTGCTTTCCCCGTTCGTGCTCTCTCTTCCTCTCACTCCCTCTCTCTTTCTCTCTCTCTCTCTCTCTCTCTCTCTCTCTCTCTCTCTCTCTGACAAATAAATAAATAAGCCTTTTTAAAAAAGAAATTTCCTAATCTAGGATTAGGATTCTGAGAGTATATGTCGTATCTTTTACACTTAGGATCCTCCCATGTCTATCATGCCTGAAATGATTTTTTTAATCTCCTTTTATTGATGTGTTAAGCATAAAGTACAGAGAAAACTATTTTATATAGAGAACTACTAAGTCAAGGACACGTTATTTTATCTTTCTGAAGAAATAGAAATTTCCTACCAAAAGTCAGTCTTTTCCCCATTTAACTAACAAATTGAAGAGAGTCATGAAATTTAAGAGCTGGAAAGGAAATAGAGATTATTTGGTCAAAAGCCTTCATTTTGTACATGATGATAGATATGAAGGAAAAATAAAACTGAGCAAGTTAATTTTAGGCATCTGAAAAAAATTTCAATCACAGAATATATTCTGTATATATAAAAAAAATTTCTGTGACTGAAATTTTTTTGGCTATAGTATGAAAACATTTCATTTGATTGTGAATAAGACCCATTTTCATTCTCTGTAAGCTTTTATTTTTCTCACTGCTCTATTCTTGAAGAAGGGGCAAATAAGTGTTAATCATCCTATAGGACTTGATGGTACTATACCCTTTTCCTAAATGACTTTCGCTATTGTCTTGCTGCCAGCTGAAAATGGCCTCATGCTCTTAACATATTTTCAATGACTGTTCCACAAGAAATGTTTATATATTCCTAAACTACTGTGCTTATTTAATTGTCAAGCATCAACTAGGCATTCTTCTCCTTTTAATGCCATTCTCCTTCTCCTTCTTCTTCCTCTTAATCAGCTCTGAAAGATAAAGTATAAGCCCTTCCTAGATTCTACAACTAGCTCCACAGTATCTGAATGCCCTTGATTAAGTCACTTAAACACTGTGTGCAACTTTTCTCATCTGTAAAATGGGGGCAACAACCCATATGGAGTGGGGTAATTATGAAATGAATGTAGGTTTCAGAGATAACTGTTAGTTGTCATTACTATTAACTCTTTTTTGCTGATTAGAAATATTTACCTGCCCCCTACACTAGCTGTCCTTTCAGAGATAACTGTTAGTTGTCATTACTATTAACTCTTTTTTGCTGATTAGAAATATTTACCTGCCCCCTACACTAGCTGTCCAGTCCCCATGCAGTTTTCTTCGCTTGCTGCCTACCTCCGTGTGTGTGCTCTACCTTCCCTCCAGGAAGTGACTGGCTGTGAAATCACAGAATTAAATATTCCCTAATGTTTTTTGTCTCTCTATTTATTCTTTAGGTCTCCTAAATGGTGACTAATTGTCTCTTTCCTATGTCCTCTCTGACACAGCATGGCTGGATTGACCCCATTTTACACACATATTCAACTTACTGACTTAATCCTAGATGATTTCACTTAGTTTATGTCCTTTAATCCTCGAAAGAACCTATGAAGGAGATATTACTATATATTATAAATGATGACCCAGGCTCAGAAACATTCAGTGACTTGCCCAAGGCAATCTGAATGTAAGTGACAGGGTCAGTCAGGATTTGAACCTAACATAACACTAGGTTCCTTGGGGTCCTAACAAAGATTAGTGCATTCAGATAAGGTTGTCGGTCTGACAGGGCTAATACTTTTTTTTTTTAAGATTTTATTTATTTGGCAGAGATAAACACAGCCAGAGAGAGAACACAAGCAGGGGGAGTGAGAGAGGAAGAAGCAGGCTTCCCGCCGAGCAGGGAGCCCGATGTGGGACTCGATCCCGGGTCTCCGAGATCATGACCTGAGCGGAAGGCAGTCACTTAACCAACTGAGCCACCCAGGCGCCCCAGGGATAATACTTTAAAATATCTTTGGTCCTAATTTTAACAGTAGTATGCTTACATCACTAGGTCCCTGGAATAATATAGAGTTTTACCTTTAACTAAAGGAAAGGTAGTTATTATACTTCATCCTCATTTTACAATGATTATTATAGTTTGTCTATACAAGAAATGCCTGAAAAAAAAATGAACACCATATAAAATGACATTGGCATGTATGACAATCACACAACATGGTTTAAGAGAAAAGTAGCTAGAATGAGAATTTAAACCTGCCCTTTTATTGTGTGATGTCACCAGCTAGCCACAAAGAGAGGAGTTTTTGCTCAGGGTGCAATGTCCTAAGTGCTCTCATTACTCCCCTCCCTACAAAAGAAGTAAGCTAATTTTTAAAAGTGAGTATTTTTCTAATCAACACAGGATAAGAGAGTCTATATTCAGCAACTCTCTTGTAAATCATCTTATTACATTCATACAAATACATAGTTGTTTCTCATATTCTCAGCTCTTGACTAGTCTTGATACCGTCATCAACAAAACCCAAAAGGGAGCAACCAGTTTCAGAGCTCAGCTGCCTTTTTTCTAGAATTCATTGTTGTGGGTCAAGTGGTGACCTCAAGTACTCAATGTAGTACCATTCCCCTGTCAGCACTGAAGCCTTCATCAGCAGAAATCAAGAAGTCGTCTGTGCACTCGATATAAGACTGCTGCTTTAACAACCAGCTAAGATCAAAAAGAATTACCTACACTCAGAGTTAGACTTCTATGTTGTCCAGACCGCCAATCCTTTCCAGGTTTTCCTCCTGCCTCTTTGGTCACTACTCAATACACTTTGTTGGCTTCTTTTTTAAAATTTCCATGATCTGTATTATTAAAACACACCAAAGTCTAAAACAAAACAAAACAAAACAAAACAAAAAACAAAACAAAACCAAAACAAAACAAAAAAACACACCAAGGTCTCAGTCCCTAGCTCTCCTTTCTTTTTAATGTTACTCACTCTGTTGGGTACATCATCTAGTCTCCTGGTTCCATATACAATCTATACACTATATCTCCAGCCCCATTCTTTTTCTTGAACTTCAAACTTATCATATTACCTATTCAGCATCTTCACTTGGATTGACCCCAGGTATCCTAGACTTAAAGTGTTCTAACATAGGTTCCAAGACTTCCCCCAGTCCCACAAATTCCCTCTCCATTCCCACTCCAAGTAATGATATCTTCATCCTTCTATCAAAATTATAAATACAAATTTAGAGTCATTCTTGATTCTTCTCTTGTTTTCACAGCCTACATCCCACCCAGAGCATATCCTATTGGTTCAACTTCAAAATATATCCAGAATCCAACCACTTCTTACCTCCTTCCTTGCTACCATACTAATTCTTTCACCATTAACCATGAACTACTACTGAGATTATTGTAATAGCTTCTTAATTACCCTGCTTCTGTCTTTAATACACTACCATCTATTCTCAACAAAGGTAATGCTATCCCATTAAATATAAGTCAGGTCATGTCACAACTCTACTCAAAATCTTCCAATGGTTTCATTTAGAGTAAAAGCCAAAGAACAGGCAATAGCTTACAAGGTCCTATATGATCTGTACCTCTCCCCCCTCACCTCTAAACTTACCTCCTTCTACTCCCCTCTGCATTCATTCTCCTCTAGGTACACTAGCTTTCTTGCTATGGTTTGAACATGCTGGGCAACCTCCCACTTCATGGCTGCACCTGGAATACACTTCTCCTGGATATCCATGCTGCACTATTTCCTCACCTCTTTTAAGGCTTTTCTCCTTTTGTCAACTTCATTGAAGCTTTCCTGGGCAAACTTTATAAATGCAAAATTCTCACCCCGCAAAATTTGCTATCTTATCTCCCTGATGTATTTGTCTCCCATAGTATTTATCACCATCTAGCATATCATATACACTTACTAATTTTTCACATTGAAGTCTTCTCCCACAAGATGTATAAGCTCCAATGAGGATGGGGATTTTTGTTGTTGGTTTGTTCTTTTTTGTTCCAGAAATTGTCATAGTGTCTGGTATGTAATAGGTACTCAATTGTATTGTTGAATATTGACTACAGAACTTTTTTTTTACCATGATCTGACAAGGACCTTAAATTTTACACATATTATGTTCTGCTTCTTCCTGAAGCATGATTTTTATTCATTTAGCATTCATTCAACTTGATTTTAAGTGTCTTATGCGTGCTATGCATACTCTTACACAGATAACCCCACACAAATGACTGTATAAGTATAATTGAGCTAAGTGTTTTGTAGAAAATTAGATAGACTTAGAGAACACTTAATAAGGAAGCCTGACATAAGCTGAGGTAGGCAAAACTTAATTAAAGAAATGTCATTTGAGCTGAGATCAGAAGGATAAGTAGTGAGAAAGATTTTCAGATGCAAGACACAGTACCTGCAAAGTTCGTATGATGACAAAAACAGAATTAAAAGGAGACCTGAGGAACCCAGTGTAACACAGACATTGAGGGAAAAAAAGAATATAATGAGAGGCCAGAAGTTTGCAGGTGACTTAAAGGCCATTTTAAGGATTTGGGGTTTATCCTAAGAGCAATGAGGAAGCTATTTGTCTATACAAGAAATACAAGACAGATTTGTGTCTTC
>PITA01029722.1:0-17496 GCA_004023965.1 Spilogale gracilis | reverse complement strand
CACGGGAATGATAATAGCTCCTATTTCACAGACAGCACTTGTGGGGATTAAATGATACCATTTATGTAAAACACTTGGAACCATACTTGGTGTTTAGTACGTGCTCAATAACGCTGACAATTACAGTTGTCATCACATCTTCATGAGACTCTGCACCAGTGTTTTGTAAGAAGGAATTTTCTTGAATTCTCACAATGGTCCTGGGCTATAGATGTCATCTCCCCACTCTACTTACTGGTCGGAGAACTGAAGTGGAACAATTGAGTCTTTTGCCTGGGGTCCCACCTCAGGAAAGGGTCAAAGCTGGGTTTGGAACCCAGGTATGCCTGTGTCTTTCTCTCTCCTTTATGTATGTATACCACCCTGCCTTTCTGGCTCAGCAGGCTCAAATGAGGCAAGGCCTTCCAGCTAAACAGCTTCGTGAGGGTGGCCACGTGGCATGAGTGGTTTCTCTGCACCTGTCCATTCATCGCTCAGAGGAGGTGGGTAGGCCAGCTCAGTGGTTCTCCAGTCTGGCTGGATACCAAATTCACCTGCAAATGGGTTAAGAACACAGATTCCTGGCCCCTCCCCAACCTACAAAGCAGAATCCTGAAGGGCAGGGTCCAGGAATCTGTATTTCTACCAGCTCCCATAGTGATCCTGATGTAGCCAGTCTGGCTTTCCAACATCTGTAAATTAATTTTTAATTTTTTTATTGTGTTATGTTAGTCATCATATAGTACATCATTATGTTTTTTTTACTGGGCCACCCAGGAATCCTATCTTTCATTTTGTTTTTAAATTCTTATTGTATTATGTTAGTCACCATAGAATACATCATTAGTTTTTGAAGTAGTGTTCAAAGCGAGGCTGGCAGCCAGGACATCTCTCTAACCTACAGAGTCTGAGATGGTATCATCAAGGGCAGCTTGCACTTCTCACTGTGTTCCCATTGCCCTATCCTGTTATTCCTTCATACACACTTACTTACTGATTCTTTCATGCATTTATTCACATTACATTTATCCACTCCATCCTTTATTCACACATTCATACATTCCATTTTTCATTCCCTTTCTCTCTGTGTCAGTCAGAATGGTGTCAAAAAACAGATGGAACACTCCATGGGTAACTGAAAATAAATTAATGAAGACATTATTTTCAGAGGTAGGCAGGCTTAAGGGAACTGACAAGGGATGGCCAGATACCCAAGGACTGATCATCTAAAGTCCATTTCACCTCCAAAAATTGAAGGATCAAGGGAATACATTATAAGAAAGAGGTGAATTTTTTCAATGGGGATGAAGGGCTGCCCACAGGAATTTATGGCCATCATTAGGGAACTCAGACAAAATGAAAAAACAACCCAATAGATAGGAATACATAGGAATAAATATCTTAAACTCTCTAATGATGTCCATTTCATACCAATGTGTCTTGTTTGCAGAACAAGGGAGCCGGAGGATGCAATCAAGCAAAGTCATTACCCTCGGGCACAGAATAGGATAAACATGGTTCAAGAGGAGCAAATGGGTAATAATGAAGAGGGCCCAGTACCATCATCTCCTGAGCTACCTTTTGTTCCTGCTTGGGGAGACCCAGTAATCTGCCCTACATCAAGATCTTCGACCTGGTTACATTACTTGGTGAACCAAGTGAAGGACCACATCCAGTACCACATAGTCTACTATCTTAGGAACATTCACGTTACACCAACTCCATCGACTTATGCTGGCATGGTCTAAGAATGAAGTCAACTTCGGAAGCCACATCAGAGGTGACTCTGGCCTCTACATTTGGGGAAAGCAGGTAGGAAGGGCCCCATGTACCCCCAGGCACTGGCTGAGCTGGCCCAGGTGGGCTATGGGTGGGTGGTACAACCACTGCCTGGGTCCTGAGGATGGGAAGACTCAGTGACAGGGTAAAAGCAGGTTCTGGTCATATCTGCTCTTCCACCTAATCAGCCACTTGGTCTTGACCCATCCTTGAAAGGCTCCCATGTGTTAATAGCATATGTACCTTTGTTAGCTTGGTGTTAGCACTCCAGGCCTGCCCAGGTCTGGCTATTCCTTCAGCCCCATTACAGTGAGCACCCCTCACCCCTGCCTGACTGGTTCCCCTCCTCTCTGTCTCACATCTCTGTGCCTTTGCCTCAGTTTCTTCCACTTAGGCTGCTCTCTTCTGTCAGCTGGTAACCATCACATGCTCTGATATCTGTCCTGATGTGCCCCATCCTTGAATCTATTTTCTCCCTTACTCATGGCTGATGCCACAACTCCCACCCCCACTTCATGCCATCCGACATTCAGCACTTGTCTTGTCCCCCACTAGTTACTGCTATTTTCCTGTCCTCTCTCCCTTACCCCCTTCCAGGGCCCAGCTCCTTCTCCATGGTTTGGTCCAGGAAGCCCTCCCCTATCCTCTCCTGCATTCCCAGGCAGGTCCCCATGCCTTGGGCTCCATCTCTCCCAGTTCTGACCCATCTCTGACTATGGCATGAGTCTCTTCTCTCCAGCCAAGCATAGTAACCTGCACATTATGGGTATAAAATAAAATAAAGGCACACATTTTCTTTAGTGTTTGGCCCTTGTGCCCAAGCTTGTTAACAAAGGTATTGTTCTTGCTGGCAGGATGACTTGGGTAGAACAAATGGGAAATGGGGTGCAGGAGGGAGGAAGCACTCTCTTACTGGGCACCTGTACACAGTCACAGCACCATCTCCTTCCACATGTGTGGTCTCATTCAATCTTCACAATAGCCCTGTGGGGTAGACATTACCATTAATGGTTTATGAAACCTGAAGAGGCTGAGGTCCAGAGAGGAGAAAAGAACAACCCCAGGTCATGTAACCAGTAAAAAAGAGCCAGGACTAAAAACCAGTATTTCTTGCCTGCCCCTCAGCATCTCCCATTGCTTAAGTGGTAATGTCCCAGGAAAGGCACTGCACTGGAAGGCCTGGTCCTCAGGGCTCCCTTTCTGTTACCTTCAGACTGGCAGGCTCCTCTTGAGGTGGACTCAGACCCTTGACTCTCACCTGTCTTACTCCTCAGAGCAAAGCAGAGGGTACTGGTGGCCTCATCCATGCCTCATGTCACCACCTGTAATCAGGGGTCTCTTGGTTGGGGCCAGCTATGGCCCTGCCCACACAGCTCAACACCCAGTTTGGACACATGGCCATCTCCACAGTACATATCGCCCTTGCACACAAATGTGTGTATGTGCAGGTAAATGCCTAGCACCAAGCTTCATACTTTTGGGCACAGTGCACCATGCAGCTTACAAAACACTTTTTCATTGACTGCCACCCATAATCAATCATAGAGGCTATCACCTACTGTGTATCATGGAGCACTCTAGGTGCTTCTCATCCACTATCTAATGTGATGGTCACAGGACCAGGCTGTGTGAGCCAATGCTGTTCACATCTTACAGGCAGGATATACAAGCCCAGAGAGAAGTGGGGATGTGTCTCAGATCACATAGGGACCATGTAAAGAAGCTACAACAGTTGAATCCCTCTTGCCTACCTCCCAATCAAGGGCTTCTTCCACCAGAGCACACTGACTGCTGACTCATAATCCATAATCAGAATGTGTGTACACAATGTCTATATTTAGACATATACATGTGTGCTTGTGCCTTGCATTTGTGCTGAAGTTCATCACATACCATCTGTGACTAATAACATGTTTTTCCAAAAGAAGAATAAATCACTTGCTCATTTAGACTCTCACAGCTCTTCACAGTTCCTCCCGGTACTGTTATTGTTTCCCTCACTGGACTGGTTGTGTCTTGAGATTGGGACACTCTGAGACCCATGAATACTACAGTATTGTTGCATGTTTTTTAATAAACAAGTAAATGTCTCAGTGAGTTGAGTGTCTATGACAGATTGGGATGCTGTATGGAGCCTCTGACAAGCCCCAACTAGAAAATCAAAGCAAAAGCCTCTAGAGTTTTGAAGCAAAATTAATGTACTTTGTCAAATAACTACTCTCCTTTTCAGAAACACCTCCTAGAAACTGATGACTAATTTAGCAAAGTTAAATTACTGGCCCTGGTAAAGTCTGAACACCTAAGCATGGTACCCCAGGTGACCTGCAAACTGAGCAGCCCATCCTGGGCTTGGTGCCATCTGATCCACCAAGCCAAAAAGGTGAGCAGGCAAAAATGACACTCCATCATCAAAGGACAGTGGTATAAACACAATCAGTCTGAAGAAGGTCCTGAAAGAACAAATGAGTTACAGGAAGTTCACATTCCCATAGCACCTATTCCTGCCATAATGCTCGCTCTCTGTCAGTTCAGACCTAGATTCTTGTGGGTAGTTCCCAGTAACGAGCTTACTGAGGAAGAAAAAACCCCAAGAGTATGGTTTGTAGGTGCTGCTACTGGTTGAGGAGGAACTAGGTGGAAGTTCAACAGCTGTAGTGTTAATAGTTCCACTCAGGTATGACCCTGATGGGAAGTAAGGAAGAGAAATCCTCTTAGAAGACAAAGCGATGCATTGTATGGTGACTGACATAACACAATAACAAAAACCCTGCTTAACTTTAAGAATACATCCGGGGGAAAAACAACACCTAAAGCTATGGATTACACTTGATAGCCTCATATTTGATAGGCCCAATTTTGCTTTTAACATTGAATAGAACTATTGACATATTAATAGAAGCTGATTTTGTAAATGAAATGTTTTAAAAGCATTAGACAAGATTCATTGATTAAAATATGCATGCCATGTTTCCCTTGCATTGAGTTTCCTCCTTGGAACAATGGCATAAATTACAAGGAAATGCAGACAAATTATGAGAACACTCTTGATGTGCTAATAGAACCATTAAAGCAAGGACTAAGGAAAACAAATGGCACATAACATGTAACAGTCACATACCAGCACTCTAAACAAAGGGCCTCGTCAATTCAAACCTCTTTTTGTTAAATAATGCTAATCCATACTTCATAATAAAACTAAATATAAGATTTTAAAAACTAATCTAGGGAGGGAAACGAAACAACAGAGATTTTGAACACAGAAACAAACTGAGGGACTTGGAGGGAGGGGGGTGGAGGGATGGGAGAGCCTGGTGGTGGGTACTGGGGACACCTAAAGCGTGGAGCACTGGGTGTGGGGAATGGGGAATGAATCTTGAAACACTGGAAAAAAAAATTTAGTAACAATAAAAAAAAAACTATAAGATTATAAATTGTTTGAAGAAAGAAGAAGGAGGAGGAGGAGGAGGAGGAGGAGAAAGGCAAAATTCGGAGCCATGTATCTGGTTGATCTCTTTACCCAGAAACTGACCTGGCTAGGCACACAATCAATACCAACTGACACTCTGGTCGGATGGTCCAAGACTGGGAAGGAACAAGACTAGAGAACTGATAGTAGTAACAATAATGCAACAAAATACTTAGAGAGTACTGAAACTGGGCTAGTTTCAGTAACAAAGACTATATACATCCTCCTTATTTCCTTCTTTGTTCTGTGTGTGTATGTATGTGTGCGTGTGTGTGTATGTGTGTAGTTTATTTCCATCCTCCTCCTCTTTGCTCCATTGTAAAACATATGTGTGCATGGTGGTTCAACATAAAATTTAGTTCATAGCTTGTGCCATATCTAGAAAGGGTTGCAAGTTAACTAGAATAGGAAAGGGTATCACCCAAGATCACTGGACTTGCAGCTGGAGATAGTGGGTGATAAGATTTGCAATGATCTCCTTTTGGAGAAGGGATGAGTGATGGTTATACATGATTTAGTAGCATTATGTTGAATCAAGGCATTTTTGAGAGTGTAAGTTTGGAAAAGAGTTTGCTATCCATTTTGTTTTCACAAATGCTTGATCTCTAGTAGGTGTTTCTTGTTCTCTTTCTTTCCTTCTCTTTCCCCCTCACTCCTCTTTCCTGGGTACCCAGCATTCATTCTACCTTGTTTTATTCATTCCAAAGAATAATAATACTCTAGGGCTTGCATTTTCAATGTGGGGGTGTTGGTGGATGGGGTGGTGGGTAATCACCCCAGAGGGGGAAAAATTGGCTATTAGGGAGGCAAAAATAATCAGCTATTATGATAGTTTGTGGCCCTCTAAGGCTCAAGCCTACTTGATGAAAATCTTATTCCTGTTTTTAATTTCTCTTACTGGATTTTCTTGACTATCACATGAACAGCAATGCTGAGGTCATGGAAGATACACTAAACATATGCAAGGTCAGTGTTATAAAATCTCAGAGAATAGATGCCTGTGACTGGAGGACTTTTCAATCTATTACTCCACTGCAGTCATATAGTGAGAAGTGGCCTGTGTGTGCCTGTTGGTTGCCATTGACTGCCTTTGATCCTCAGTGCTTTCCTGTTATTTGGGCTTTGAGAATTAAATTTAAATAGTCTCTATTTAATTCTACAAAACTTATTCAATCCATCATTAATTAAGTCAGATACTGAAAAGAAAAACTGTTAACACCTGAATGAATATCAAGCAGCTACTTATTTTCTTGTATTAAGCAATACTTAAAAAATTAAGTTCACTAAAAATAGTTTAAATTTTCAATTGTTTTACTTTTGCTAGAAAAGTTGTGAATAATTTTTTTAAAAAATGTATTATACTGCTATCATATCTGTTGGGAAAATGGCTGAAAAAAATAAAAATGGCTAATTTTCAGGGGCACCTGGCTGGCTCAGTTGGTAGAACGCGAGACTCTTGATCTCAAGGACATGAGTTCAAACCTCACATGGGTGTGAAGCCTAGTTAAAATAAATGGCTAATTTTTATATGCAATTTGATACATTACCATGTAAATTACATTATAATGTAAACAAATTGCACTTAAAGTTTGCAGCAAATAGAGATGCCTGGGTGGCTCAGTTGGTTAGCCTTCTGCCTTAGGCTCAGATCATGATCCCTGGGTCCTGGAATTGAATACCGCATCAGGCTCCCTGCTCAGTGGGGAGCCTCCTTTTCCCACTCCCTCTGCCTTCTTGTGCATGCTCTCTCTCATTCTCTCTGACAAATAAATAAAAATAATTTAAAAAGTTGTTTGGCAAATAGTTATAAAGTTAGATGTTAATAGCTTTTAAGATTTTTAAACTTTTAACTTACACATTTTAGTCCCCACTAATCCTGTATTTAATAAGAATATTTTATGTATAAAGCACAAGTATACAGTTATTAAATATATATACAGTGTATTTGTGGTATTGAAATTTCATGGGAAGAAGCAATAGCAATTAGGACAAAAATGTCTTAAAAGGCTTCTTAAGGAGCGATAATTAAAAATAGGTGGAGAAACTTCTCTAGGAGCTCTTCCATCTCCTAGTCAAGGGGAAGACTTACAGTATAATCCAGAATTATTTGAAATTTAATATGAACTGAAACAAAGAACAAAAACTGTGGGAATTCATTCATTGTAGTAATGATCTCCGAGCTGACAATTGGTAAAAACATGAACTGGAGTCTATCTGCATTTCCTCTTTCCTGCTCTGGCTACTCCCCACTTGCCTGGAACCAGACTTCATCTCTTCCCCTCTACCCTACATGACTTCAGTCCTTACATTTGGGGAGGAATAAGCCAAACCCTTGTCCTCTCAAATTCTAGGCTTTGCATTAAATGAGAAGTGAAGAGCCCTGCCAGCCCAGTAGTCTGCAGAGGGAAGTGGGAAGGGCAGAGTTCTATGATACATGCCCTATGATATGCCTTATCTCTATCAAGCACTTTTAACTCAATTATTAGAATTATAATCTCCAAGTTCCTTGCCAGCCCCCATCACCTCCCCATTCCATTTTCAGATGGACATTACCTGAAAATCTGAGGGGAGCTCTGGACACAGTACCCATCCACTAAAGAGTCTTTCCTAAGCCTAAGCTGGCCCTGACCTTGTCTACCTCTTCCAGGTACTACCCAGCTCCTGAGGAAATCATGGTCTATGAAATCAATGGAAGAGGGCGCCTAGGTGGCTCAGTGGTTTAAAGCCTCTGCCTTCGGCTCAGGTCATGATCTCAGGGTCCTGGGATCGAGGCCCACACCGGGCTCCCTGCTCGGCAGGGAGCCTGCTTCCTCCTCTCTCTCTGGCCTGCCTCTCTGCCTACTTGTGATCTCTCTGTCAAATAAATAAATAAAATCTAAAAACAAAAACAAAAATAAGAGTGGCCAGAAAGTGTCATTTAAAAAAAAAATCAATGGAAGAACCTCTGCTTCCCATGAAGAACACCTCAAAAGCAAAAGCAAGTCTCAATTCATGGCCATAGATAAGGAACTGTCTTGCTCTAAATGGAAGTGGTATTTTGTGTTTCTTTAGATTGTTCTTTCATTGCTTAGCCTGCAGGAAGGAAGAGGCAGCTATTACTCAGTCCACGGTCCACCGTTAAGATTCAATCCCAGTGATTAGGGGTCTGGTATTGGAGGATTAGATGGTGGGGGTTTTCTGGAGAAAAAGGTACAGGGAAATACTCCCCAAAATAGGGTGAAGGTGGATCTTTTTTTTTTTAAAGGTGGATCTCTAATTGCCTGAGGGTCCTATGTCTTAGTGGGCAGTGTAGCTGAGGACACACCTTCAATAACACAAGCATACTTTGGCACCTGATTCCAAATGTTCCTCTGTACCCCAACCCCTGCCACCATCCCTGGTGATTTCACTCTCACATGGATAACCCAACCAACACCCTGGCACTCCAGGCCATTGACCCCTCATCTCCAGAAATTGCCATCTTTTCTTCCCTTTACACACCCAATCTTTGGATCTTACATCACTCAGGGTTCTCTCTGCTCTGTCTCTTAAATACAATCATCCCCCTGTCTGACCATATGACTAGTCCCCCAGATCATCTTTCCAGTTCTCTCAATACCCTTTCCTAGATCCCTAGAACACTCCCAGACATAGAGCAGGCACTTGGTATATATTCTGCCCAGTTCATAGACTCCACTGAGACTCCTGCCTATAAACTCCTACAGTCTCCTGGTTCATCACACAATTTCCTCATCTGCCTCCCTAAGTCTGCCTGGTTCCCATGATCCATCTCTTCTACCATTCTGTGTATCTACTATGTCAGATACTATGCGCACGGTAATGAAGATACAGACCCACATACTCACTGTCCTTGATCTAATATCCTTATTACCGAACCAAAACCTTAGGATAAATTATCTTCTTGATTCCAAGATTGCTGAGCACCTTGCCATTGGGGAAAGGTCTCCCAAAAATCATGAGCTCCACCCTGTATTTGAGATTCTCCTCTGCCTCACTTCTTTCCACAGTCCCCTTTCCAAATGCTTTCTAGACAGTCCCTTCTCCCAGGCCTTTCTCTCCCACCTCCTCAGGGCTACATGGTTCAGTCTTTAACATCTCCCTCTTTACTGGCTCCTGCTTGCTCAAACCTCTCTCTTTTCCCAAGAAAATCCTCACTGTTCCTGTACCTCCTATTAGATATCTCTCTCTCTCCTCCCTTTCTCATCCAAATTTCTCAAAATGAGAGCCTATATTTGATATCCAGTCTCCTCCACCTCTGCTTTCTGCTTGACTTGCCCACCTCAGGGTTCTTCTTCAAAGTGTGTCCTCTGTGCTTAGAATCTTCATGACTCCCCACCCCATTGCAATCCTGCCTACACTGTAGACTAGAGATACCGACTAAGTTATCCCAGAGAGATGCTAACCTTGCTCCCTCGAACCCAGTAAACATAGATTTATTTTTAAATGTGATACCAAAATATGACAGCCCACCAAAAAAAGAGCAATAAACTCAGAAATGGCAAATAGATTTAATGCAGAATATCAACTTCAATTGATTGATAGCGGCTGCCTAGAGTGCTGTGTTGAGTAGGTTTCTGAAGATGCACCCTGGCTCGAAGAGAAAGACAGCTGGGATTAGGAATATCTGAAAACACAAGTAAAAGAAATGCAAAAGTCAACTGAAAGCCACCAAAAGGGAAGGAATAAAAATGCCGAGAGAGGTTTTCCCACATGCTCCATATGGTCCTGCAACCTTGGCCTTCCTATAACGAGCCAGCTCCTCATCCCAACCTCATAAGCCCTGGCTATCCCAACCCAGTCTAAGTAGATACCTGAAATTTCACTTATAGGAGAAACCACAGGCACCAGAGCTGCCACTGGTGCTGGCACCAGCTCCGCTGAGGCCCGCAAATAGCCCGAACGTGAGAGTGGCGGTCAGACTGGCACTGGTACTGAAGCCACCACTGGCACTAGCACTGGTACCGGCCCCAGAGCTAGCACCATCACTCTCTTGGCCTTTGGCTTTAGCTTCAGCTCCCGCCTGGATCCGGGCTTTGGCCCAGGGTCCAATATCAGCTTCATCCCAGTTGCAGGGTCCAGCAGCATTTTCAGAGCCAAGCCCAATGCCCATTCGAGCTCTGATCTCAGCTCTCGCCTTGGCTTCAGCTGCAGCCTCAGCAGCAGCCTTCATATCTGCTTCCATTGCCTCTCGGTACTGAGCTGCCCATTCCTTGGGATCCTTCTTTTGTACCTGAAACAGAAATAACCACCGTCAGAAGGATCAGAATCCAAGAACTGAGCACCTAACTGTATGCCAGGCACCATGCTGCATGCTCTACACAATAATAACAATATAATAAATACTACGAGTAGTTATGTACTTAACATTCCATCCCTGCTCTGACACTTATTAGCTCTGGGACCTTGGACATGTCACCTGACAATCTCTCTGAGCCTGACTGTTCTAATCTGGTCTAGGGTAAGGACACGTTAGTTGTACAAATTAAACAATTCAAATAAACGTTTGGCCCAATAGCAGAGATTTCAGAATGTTCATATGTAAGCTGTGGGCAGCTCTATGCAGACCCTACCCTAACCAGCAGCATCCTATGCTTTTGCTATGCCAAGCTTGGGCAGCTATCCAATTACCTTGCAGGCAAACTTGAGGACTTTCATCTTGCTGGTCTCATAGTAGGAGCGCAGGCCCCAGAAGAACTCATACTCAGGAGGATTGCTATTAGGAACTCTGGCATAGTCCAAGTACCTTGAAAAGAGAATTTAAAAGCCTTTATGTCTAAGACAACAACAGCCCACCCTTGTATGGACTGGACAGGCTCTAAGTGGCAACCTCCCCCACTAAGCCCTATAGCTTTTCTTCCAATATTGAGCCTTGTCCCATTGGTCCTGTCTAGAAGCCACTTGGAGGTGTGGGGTGGGACATGTGTATGCTATATGTTCATAAGAGGTCCCAAGTTTTGTGCCCCTTGTCACAATGAACCCAGATTCTTCTTGGGTGTGTTATAAACAGAGGAACCATTTGTTTAGGACCCCTGCTCTGAGCACCACTGGGGCATGTCCACGACCTAGTGAGTCCTGGGACAATCTACCATAGAAAATGACTGTAAAGGGATGAAACAGTCCACCGAGAGTGGCATACTTAGTACATATTTCTGACTGTGCACATATGTGTGTGGATGTGTGTGTGTGCGCGCGCGCACACACACACACACACACGTACTAAAGATAAAGGGTATGGTGGGCCCTGGCCAGAAAGGCAGGAGGGCTCCATGAGCAAATTGGCCCCTTACCGGCCAGGACCATAATCAGACTTTCACTCTGAGACCAAGGTCCCTCAACTGAAAATGGGGATGGAATGGTAGCACCTAGTCCGTGGAGTAGTCACAAAAATTAAAAGAGATGCACAAGTCAAGTCCCCAGCATAGTACCTAGCTGCCTAAATCTATAATTCTATAGCATTTCTTTATGGAGATTAATTTCTATAAAACCCTGGTTTGCACAGTAAAAAGAACCTAGGCACTGGGTTCAGGATCTAAATATAACTCTCCCATTTGCTACCTGTATAGCAATTTACCTGAGCAAATTACTTCACTTCTCTGAACCTGTTTACTTACATGTACAACGCTGGTGATATCAATCCCTACCTTGAAGAACTGCCCCAAAAATACATGTGGCAGAAATACATGTGGCAGTACAGGTAGGTCAAGAAATGTGTCCACCTGTTCCCTCTCACAACCTCAGGAATAAGCTACCTACCACCTGCGCGCGCACACGCACACACACACACACACCATAGGTTAATTACTCAGCTCTGAAACAAGTGAAACACATGGAACACACCATCATCAAACACATACTTACTTCTGCTTCACAAAATCATCAGTAATAAGCTTCTTCACATCCCCAAAAAGTGAGTGATGTATCCTGACAGCAGAAAAATAAAAGTCCATCCATCCACCAATCAATAAATCAGATATAGCACTTCCCAGATGTATGCAGAGGCATTTTCAATATGGAAAAGAAGTTACTAACATAAAAGGAAAACTCCGTAGAAGCCCAAGAGCTAGTGAGACAAGGGGCAGAGTTTGGGACCATTTCACCATCCACCCAGGTGAGAACCCTGGACCCTTTACCAGCACCCCCACCCATTCCACCAGACCACCAGACTGATGCAATCCTGGAACCATCCTTTCTTTCCAAATGACAACACGGACAGCAAGCACTGAGAGAGCCCAATCATACCCAGGGCGCAGCCCCAGCTTGCGCAGCACCTCCCAGATGACAGCTGCAAGGGGAGGCAAGAGGAGAAATGGACAGAAAATGAACATGTGAAATTCCTACTGTGGCCACCCATTCAGCTGCATGCCCAGCAACTCACCCTCACTGGACCGATTTCCATTCATAAAGATGATGCTAAGAAGCACCATGAGGAGACCTAGCTTTGGTGAATCCTTAGTCCTAGGGAAATAACAGAGTAAAGGTTTATGTCCAGCAGCCATCTGCAAAAAACACACCAGCTATCTCACTAGGCTAGCCTCTCCCAGATTCCTCAAACACGACAGAATTCTGCCCAGTCTATGTTTCAAGCTCTTTGTAACCCTGAGCAAGGCACTTAGATTCTTGGGTCTCAGTCTCCTATTGAGTAGAAGGAGAAAATCCAATCCTCCACCCCAGGTTGCCAAGAGGATGGAAGAATTCCTGTCAACCAGGGACAACCCAGGAACCCAGCCAATTTGAGTCCCTTCTTTCTCTCCTAGACCCTCTTCCCCAAAAGAATTCTAGGCAAAGCCCCAGTAATGTTCCTGCCCTTCAAGCATCACGATTCACCCACCCTAGGAAGCCCTCCCTTGAGAACCACTCTACCAAAGCCAGTGGAAGAGACGAGCAATGACAGGTCTGTTTCCTGGGAAGCTTCTGAAGAAACAGAAAAACCTGACAGGAAGAATGCACTGCTGTAGGCTTCTATACCTTTCAGGCAATCATAATCAAGCACCGTTACCATGTGCAGGCCTCCAACTATGTGCAGGAACTGGAACAGGGAGTTTTTAGGTTCTGTCTTCCTACCTTTCCAAAGGACCATAGGGAGAGATGACAGGGATGGGGTAGTGCCATAAACAGAAGCAGAGCCTCCCACCCCAGCCCTTTCCCAGCTTACGTTCCCAGTATGCCTGCATCAGTGGGTTCTAAGGTGCTGAGAAGAATGTACAAATGGTCATTCTTATCGATTTCCTTCAACTGAATCCCAAATACCTATGGATGGGGAAAACAGCTTGTAAGATCACAAGTTTAGCTTCCTGAGCATCCCATAGTTCCCATGTACCTAGGTGTGTGGGGGTACATGGGTGTGGGTTTGGGTGTGTACTGTGTGAGGGGAGGGGTCAGTGAGATAATGTATATAAACCTAAGTGGTTGGCACACAGCAAACAGGTAAGAAATCTACTATTGTTCTCAGCACCATCTCTGTGATTAGTGGAAATCTAGGGAGACAGAGAATGGGGAATAGAAAGAAGATGTGGGCATATGAAATACATTACAGGCCATCTCCAGCAGCAGACAGAAGCCAGGACTAAGCTGGGTGGCTTGTGTCCTAGCTGTGCTTTTAAGAACTTGCTATGTGACCCTGGGCTAGTCTATACCCCTCCTTAGGCACTCTGGTTATGGGAAGGCCCCTTCCTATCTATCCATTCATGCAGTGATAGGGCTGAATTAGTGAGTCTCTGTGGTCCCACCCCAGAACAGACATGTACACTTGTTCAATTCAATGCTTTCCCACTGCATCCATCCCCCATGGCTGCCCCTTCACCTTCTCCAAGGAATAGCCTGCTCGTTCAATGATTTCAGGGTACACATCAGTGTATTCTTTGATGATGTCCTTCAGCATGTCTGCAAGAGGAGAGTGTTGCGAGCACCTGAGCTGAAGTAAAGCCAGGTGGCCCCAAATCCAAGCTAAAGACCCTCTGCCAACTTTGTTGACGATGGCACAAACAGGTTCTGAAGTAATGAACAGAGATGCTAGCACTGCCAAATTAGAACTCTGGGAGTACAAAGATAGGAGCATAAGGTCAAGGAACATCCTCAGTACATGGAAAAGTGGGCAATGGAGAGCACAGCTTAAGGGATGGAGGGTTAGCAGGAATCTACCTGAGCGTTTGATGGGAATTTTCGTCTGGTCTTTAACCAAGAGGTACTTCACCAAATCATTTGCCTAGGAAAGAGGAAAAAAGTTAGAAAGATCAAAATATGTTTATAGAAGATTTGAGAGGAAGGCAGAAAAGACAAGCAAGGAAGTAGATAAGGCAGAACAAAGAGAACAGGGTTCTTACCCTCCCCTGCAAAAGGGCCACATCTCGAGGTGGTGGTGCTTCAGGCTCTTGGGATGACTGGAGCTTGGCAGCTCGACGACGAGCCTTGCCCCTACGGGCCTTAGGTGACCTCAAGGAGAGCAAAGCTCTGCGGGCCCAAGCAGCCAACCTAGTCCTTGATGCCCTGCGGGCCCAAAAGGCTATGGGGCCCCTTGAAGCCCTGCGGGCCATTGAGGCCATTAGGGCCTTTGAGACCCTTCGGCCAGCTGTGGTTCCAGAAGCCTGACTCTGATCACTGTTGCCATCATCTTCACCATTCAGATGCTTCACCTGCATCAACAGAGAGGAAACTTGATATTGTCAGATAAGGTAGGTGGTCCTTTTCCCTTATCTTCTTTTCTGGAAGGCCCCTCTAGTCCCACTCCTAGACTAACACCTTGACTAGACACTGGCCATGTTGAGTCTAGGATCTGTTTTTCACTGACTCCCATGCAGGAGTTTCATCTAAGGGCAAGGCCCGAGGATTCTCCTCTTCCTAGGTCTACCACTGGCTCTGCTTGTACCACCCTGGACAAGTCACCCCACCTCTCTGGGACTCAGCTTCCTTCTCTATAAAACTGTATTACTTTCAGGATTTAATAAAATAACCTGTATGAATGTCTCTAGCTCAAGGTCTAACACATGGTAGCTACTACGTAAATACAAACTACTTTATATTCACATTGCAGCTACATGTACTATCTCAATTCTCTATGAGTCTGTAAACTCTACAGAGAGAAATTATATCACATTCCTCTTATTGTCCCCCACAGCCTTGATGAGCACAGGGAACTCTCTAAATGTTTGCAGAACAAATGAACCAATTGAAAGAAGTTCAAAGGGAAGACTGGTGATTACAGAGCTCTTACCTTTCTGGCTTTCTTGGCCTTGATCTTGGGCCGAGTATCCTGATTCTCCTGAACCTGAGCAGCTGCACCCTCAGGCTTAGGTTCATCTGCCAAAGCCTGAGAGTCAGGATCCTCAGTCTCCAGGGCCTTTGTATTGACCTTCGTATCACCCACACAGCTGACCTTTTTGGTCTCAGGGGCAGGCATTGTCACAGGCTTGGTGTCAGCTGCTGGGCTCTTCTTTTCAACTGCCAGAACCTGGGTATCAGTCAGCTTAGTGGTAGGTGAGGCCTGAGTGGCAGCTGCCTCCTGAGCCTCTGGGGCCTTTGAGACCTCTGTGGCCTTGGAGACTCCTGCAGCATTTGACACTTTCATGGCTTCTGAGACCTCTGGTGTCTTTGAGGTCTTTGGTGTCTCTGAGACCTCCAAGTTCTGGGTCACTGTCAATAGGGTCTGTATCTCCAAGCCACTGTCCTTCTCTGAAGCTTCAGCCTGCAAGGGGAAGCAGAAAAGTTCACAGACCTCCCCACCCCCAACTAGGCAAAATTCCAGGGCCTCACTCCTCTGACCTATACTAACTCTTCCTTGCAGTGTGCTCTGCCCACCTAAACCCAACAAGGCCTCTCCTTCCTCTGAGCAGGAAGTGATGGCAGAAGAAGAGCAGGCCTGCCCTCCTTCCTTCCTCCATTCCC
Organism: Spilogale gracilis; assembly: GCA_004023965.1. Classification (NCBI taxonomy): domain Eukaryota; kingdom Metazoa; phylum Chordata; class Mammalia; order Carnivora; family Mephitidae; genus Spilogale; species Spilogale gracilis. The sequence goes on along the minus strand of PITA01029722.1, from coordinate 1,394 downwards.
ATCCTTCATTCCTTCCTACTTTCCCCGCTGCTCCCTCCCTCTGCTGGTGGGGGGGAGGGACACACAGGCAGAAAAGTGGGTAAAGAAGGACCAGGATGGGAGAGGTAGTGCCAAGGGACCTGAGGCAGCAATAAGGGCTGGAGAAGAAAAGGAGCAAGGGAGAGGACAGAAAGAGGACTTACCTGGAAGCCGGTTGGACCCGTAGCTCTCCCGCTTGTGTCAGACATGTCTCAAGTTGGCCTGGCAAGAACTGAGCCCGAGGAAAGGCCTGTGTCAAAGGGAGAGCCTCCTGATCGTCCTTTCTCCTGTTCTGCCTGGAAGCCGATCCTCACTTTCCCTAGGGGCCCCAACCCCAAACCCCTCCCCCACCCCCAATGACTCCGTTCTCAGATTCAGTAATCCAAAGCGTCTAGATCTCAATTCTCTGCAGCCGCACCCTCCCCTTCTCCAGGAAGATGTGCCAGCGCGGCAGCTCTAAGGACCCCGCCCCTTTTCCCAGTGCGCACCCCACCCCCCCCCCCCCCACCCCCGGCCAGCCGCAGTCAACAATGCGCATGCGTGTTCGCTGCAGGGCCCACCTCGGCCCCGCCCGCTTTCCCAGCAGAAGCTTTCTTTGAAGTCCACCGTGCACATGCGCATTCGGTAGCTGCCCCGTCTCCAGGCTGGTTTTTCTCTACACGCCCCTTCTTAGCGATCCACAGGGCGCATGCGCAAGGGTCCGGACTCAATCCAGCACCCCTTCACAACACACGCCCTGCTCTACGGCCGAAGTATCATTCGGTCCCTCCCCCTCCCCTACAAGCCTCCCTCAAACTGTCGCAGTGTCCGGGGGTCCTGGCCCCTCCCCTACTCACACCCACCTCAGTGCAAACTACAGCCCGGTCCCGCTCTTTTTCACAACACGCCCCTCCCAACCAAGGCAAAGCGCATCTTGGTTCCGCCCCTTCCTTAATACACCCCCTCCTCAAATCAGAATGGAGACAGTGATTCCATCTTGGGCCCAGACAAGCAGGGTCCAGCCCCCTCCCTTCTCCTCTGGATGGATCTGGCACGATCCGGTCCCTACAGCAGGTTTTCTCCAGATCCCAGAAGGTGGGGCCGATCCCTACTGGGCTGTGATCCAGAGCCTGTCCCCGCAGCTCACCTCCTTCTCTTTAAGTTTCAGAGTGCGTCCACTCTCCAAGCCCCTCCTAAACTCCTAGACTGCCCTCCCCGCTCCAGGCCGGAAGTGGTCCCGCCCCTTTCCGCCTCCCTAGGGGGCCTCAGTCGCAGCCAGTCTGCCCTTCCCCCTCTCTGCTCTTCATTCCTTATCACCCCCACCACCGTACTCACTCTGCCTTGCTCCCTTCGCCTTATTACACCTCGCATTTCCGATTTTACCTCACAGAATTCCT
>PITA01029721.1:0-17501 GCA_004023965.1 Spilogale gracilis | reverse complement strand
ACCACCATCATCACCACCATCACCATCACCATCACCTTCATCATCACCATTATCACCATCACCATCATCACCATCACCACCATCACCATTATCACCATCATCATCATCACCATCACCACCATCACCACCATCATCATCACATCACCATATCACCATCACATCACCATCATCACCATCACCACCACCATGAAGAGCACCACCATCAGCATTCTGGAGCTGGTAGATTATTTCTTCCTTCATTGTTTTTCCAACCTCCCACAGTACTGGGTGAGTACTGTACCTCAGACCTTTGGAACTAACTTCCAGTCATGCCTATCCCAGAGGCACTGGAAGAGTGGTATGCTCCCCCTCCCTGAGCACGTGAAAATGGCAGGGATGCCCATCAACAGCAGCCATGCACTGTGTGAGACAGATGCACCACAGACAAGCCTGGACACACAGCTTTGAGCTCAGTGGACATCAGGCAGGAGGACCCCAGTCCCAGGAAGTGGTATGACCAGATGGCTAAGAATAAAGATAGTAAGAAACTGACTTCCTGTGATCTTGAAAATGCAACTGACTCATGGCCATGGGGAGCCTTTTTCAAGACTTTCGCCTTGATGTTTTGAACAGAGTTCATTGTGATGCATGCCCGTTCTGCTTATTTATAGTGATGAGATAAAACCCAGGTGAGTTATTTGGCAGCAGGGATTGCTGCTGTTTTTAATCAAAGCAAATAAAAAGACAATCTCTTTATTGAAAAGATGTATCCTCAAGGCCTTTTACAGACTGCAGATGTGTGCACCTTAATCTTACATTCCTTTGAAAAATGAATGCTCTTGAAAAGCAATCTATATATTCCTAATTTCACAAGGCGATACTTGAATAGTCCTGCCTTTCTGAATCAGAAAAGAAAGGGGAAACAAGCTGGCTGTGACACAGGAACCATTCCATGTCACCAGCTCAAAGGCCACATGCTGGGGGAAAACCAAGTTCAAGGCCACCAAGCCTCCAGCTGCTAAAAGGAAAATTCGATTTTGCAATATAAACAGGACAAGTGAAGACAGTGCTTGAAATATGAGGCTGCAAAGGATGAACACAGCAGTAGAGCCCAGACTGGGCAGGGTGACAGCCACAGACGCACGTGGTGTCAGAAGAGACCGCGCGCCCGCAGCGCACAGGGAGGCTGCACATTCTCCTGCACGACAGCCGGTCACGGAGGATGTGGGTAATCATGCTGAAATGCAACAAAAAACACATCGACCTCCGCGCATGCTCCCAGGGAGAGACGTAAGGGCAAGTGTCCTGGATGAGCAGACAGAAGCAGCACAGTCCCCTGCCGAGCAGGGCAGAGGGCTGACGGGTCTGGTGGTGGGGCTCAGGGAACAGCTTCTGCATAAACGTTCACTTCTCGTGACTTCATCAACAGCAGGGTATAGAAAACACTTTGTCACTGGGTTTTCTAAGGTGATTTCTTCACCCAACCTGACTACAAGCAAGAAATAACATTTCTAAACGTCTCTTCATTAAAAAAAAAAAAAAGCTGGTTTGTGTGAGTGCAGATACAACTTTTCCATTTCTTGGGTTGTTCCACTACCCTCGCGTGCCTCTTACCACCGAACCCAATGACCTCAGGGAAATTTTAATGATGAAAAGAATGTCAGCCCAGCAAGATGCAGCACCCGGACTCAGGCCCCGAGCTTGAGGAGGTAGGTGTGTACGTACTTAGGGAGTGTGTACCAGGTAAGAGAGCATCTCCCCAAAAGCCACATCTACCCTGAACCTCATGATGTGACTTCATTTGAAAATAAGGTCTTTGCAGAGATGCCATTAGTTCCAATGAGGTCATTTGGGATTGGGCTGGGTTGTAACCCAGTGACTGAGGTCCTAATAAAAGGCAGAGAGCCACAAGACACACAGGGAAAAAGCCATGTGATGGCAGGCAGGAGATAAAATGACATGTCTACTAGCCCAAGAGTACTGAGGATCAAAGGCAACCACTAGAATCTAGAAGAGGCAGAGAAAGATCCTCCCTTTGAGCCTCCGGGGGCACAGGGCCTGCCAACACCTGGGTTTCCGAATTCCAGCCTCCAGAATCTGTGTGGTCTGACGCCGGCAGGCCTGTGGCACTTGTCACAGCCGCCCTAGGAGACTCATCCTGGTCCCTTGGCCGTCTGGAGAACGGAGTCTGCCGCACAGCACCTCCCAGGGCCCCTACACGCTGAGCAGTCAAGCGCCTTCTGAAATCCGTGAAGGGAAGGGACTGGAGTTGTTAGGAATCGCTTCCCTGAGGGAGTCCACCAGCTCTCGGAGTCCTGACATTGCTGTCCTCCACCTCGGGCGACGGCGTCGTGGCTGGTCCTCTGAGTGTGACTCGTCCCATTCATTCTTGCCCAGGCTGGTGGAAGTCTCTTCCCTTAATCGTCTAACTGGCCGTCCCCAAATCCTCAGATGGCTTTCACTCCCCCATCAATGGTCTTTAGCTGAGATTCTGGAATTCTCCGCTGGGGTTTCAGGCTGCGTCTGTGTCTGCTGTTACTTCCGTGTCCATCTCTCCCTTCCCTCCCCGTCTCTCTGCCTCCCTGCCCTTTCCCCTCCGCTCAGACCTAGCATGGCCTTGCCCTCTGGGTCCATCCCCTCCTACCCCGTAGGCCTGTTTTGTCTCATCCACCAAGGGTGTCCGTTACCTGCAGCGCTGGGAACTGGTGACTTAAACCCACAGTTTTACTCTCGCGTGGCTCCAGGGGCCACACGTGTCAGTCAGGGTGTCCGCGTCCTGGACACGGGAAGGACGTGTCCTGGTTTCCAGCATTGCTGCCCGCTTGGCGCACGTTTACTTACTCCTGTGTCACACTGACCTCTGCCCCTGTCATCATGCTGTCCTCCCTGCGCGTCTCTGACTCTCCCCTTACAAGACCATCAGTCAAAGGAATAGAGTCCAACCTGCACCTGCATGACCTCATCTTAACCGGGTTACCGCAGCAAAGACCCCATTTCCTAATAAACACACATTCATCATGTACTCGGGGTAGGAAGTGGACATCTCTTCCTGGGGGACATGAGGCAACTGACAGCACCGAGCCCGTTGACGGGGGGCCCAGCTGGCCCTAGTCCCGTCATCACTCCTCGCCTTGCAGCATCTGCTATGCATCAGCCCTGCAGGGCCACATAGGGCCCTGTGTCTGAACCAGGCTCTTGCTTGCACGAGGCCCACCTCGGCTGCTGGGCCCCAGAGTGCAATGCCCCACGATGCATGCCACCAGCCCTGTGTTGTGGCATCCTGACAGAGACCCCTACCCTGCCTGGCCGCCAGCTCCGCCCTGTCCCCCACCCCCACCCATTACAAGGGTCCCCAGCTGTGTCTCCTTTCATGCAGTGAGTCTCAAAGGAAAGGGTCTGGCTCTTTCTGGGGAGGACATGATGACGTGAGCCAGGGCCTCCCTTGGTGAGGGCTGTCCCGGGGGGCCCGTGCATCCTGATTTGGCCTGCCCAGCTGGGGCAGGTGTGGCCAGGGGAAAAGAGCCCCTGCCGCTGCAGAACTACTCATTTGGAAACTGGGCTTGCCCCCTTGGGGGCTGGGCTCGGCTGCTGCAGGCCGGGGTAGGCCATGGAAGGCCCTCTCTGTGCTCTGTAAGGGAAGACTTCTGCCTTCAGCACCTCCGGGTCTGTATCGGCAGTGTCTCCAGTGTATAGGGAATTCCCTAGAGAAAATCAGAAGAGAGAAACAGGACCTGACCCATAATAATAAAAACTAAAAGTAGCCACTGGTTATGAAGCGTTCATGATGGCAAGGCAGCATTGTAATGACCTGAGCACATGCCTGCGCCACCTTATTAAGACCCCACTAGATCCTGGAGGTGGGCTTCCGGATCTGATAAGGAAGCTGGGGTCAGGGGAAGGGACCTGCAGCCCATGGCCTCTGACCCTGAACAGTTAGCCACACCCCTGTGCCTGCCTCCCCAGGCAACGGGCAGCTCTGGGTGCCCCCATGCCCACCTCTGGCCAGCCGCGAGCAGAGCTTCCATTTCAGCGGCAGACCCCTCGCCTGCCCGGCAAGGGCAGAGGCTGCAGCCGGACCCAACCTGCAGCTGGGCTTAGATCCAGGCTATGGTCAGATGGAGGCAGGGGACCCAAGCCGGGGCTGCTGGCTCCCCGGCAGCCAGCCCGATCGCAGACCCTCTGTGTGGTCTGGGCACTCAGGGACGCCAAACACCTGCTGGTTCAAATGGGTGGCCATGGCCTCTGGGCTGGTGTGACCGAGCAGGCCATCGGCTTGCTAAGGACCAACACATCCAACACCCACTCTGGCTCTGAAGAAAAGTTCCTGGATCTTCATGGCCCTGAATGAGGCTGTAGCCCACCTTGTTGGACCTTAGTTTCCTTCTAGATGGAATGAAGAGACTGGATGATATTATAATTAGGAAGCTCATGGTTCTCTTAGTCTTTTGACTATAAAATTTCCATCAAGACCAACGTTGGCTTTGCCTCAGCTGCAAACAAAAAAAATGCAAACCACCTGCAGGAGAGAGCAGGCCAAGCACGCACTGGCCTCCCTCCATGCTGGCCTCTCTGCTAGTCCTCAAATCTGCCGGCTGCCCTGGAGCCTCAGGACATCTGCCTCTGCTCTCTCCCTTGTCTGGGACACTCCTCCCACCCCAGACAGCACCATGCCCAGCCTCTGGTCCCTCCCCTTCCCTTAGGGATGGGGGAGCTGGGCAGTCCTGTGGAGGAGTAGCTACACGAGCGATATATGTGGAGGACACAGCTCTCAAGATTTGCTGAGGGGCTAGGATGTGGAGGTCATGGGAAATCAAGTTCCCTTGGCCCAAGGAGTGGGCAGGATGGAGTTGCCAGGTACCGTGACACAGAGAGCAGGGGGCAGGGAGTAAGGGCACGCTCAGGGATTCCATCTGAACACGTCACATCTAGGGTACCGCTTGGACTCACTGCATAGCCACTTAGAGTTGAAAGTCTAGAGTCGGTATTTCGGTCATGGCTGGAGATAAAATCTGGGAACCAAGAGTGCACGTATGACATTTAAAACCAGAGGATGAAGTGAGAGCAGGGAAGGGAAGAGGCATCAAGCCTTGAAGAGCAGGAGAAGAAGAGAACCCACAGAGGAGACTGCCCAGGTGGAGCGGACTGGAGCTCCAGCAAACACAGGAGGTGCAGAAAGACGAGCAACCACTCTGTGAAGCGTCATTCCTTCTTTAATTTGAGGAAATGGGTCGTGTCATTTGCCTGGGATCACTGGGCTGGTGAGACACTGATTTGGGATTCAAGTCCTGGTCCTGCGGACTTGAGAGCCGCACAACGCCCTCGCCGCTCGATAAAGGACGGCGTGCGCTGCGCAGTCATCCCGCCGTGTGTCGCGGGCGTAGGGTCCCCTAGGCCACTGCGTCAGTCACGCCACTTCCAACTGCACTGCTTTCTGTGGGTTTCCTTTGTCCTCATCAAAGTGCTTCATTTACAGGTTTTTTAACTATAGGAAAATGAGTCCAGATATGTATAGCTAGACAAACATCCCAAAGTGATAATTACCAGTGAGCTTCTTGTGTCTGTGAGTCAATGTCCTTTATCAGGAGGATATTTGGGAAATTCTCAGCCATCATCTCTTTGAAGATCATCTCTGATCCATTCTTGGCTTTCTCAACCTTGGGGTGTCGATTCTATGAACATCCAGCCTTTTCATGATGCTGCTCTGTCCGTTCTTTGCTGTGTTTTCTATCATTTCCTCTTTCTGTGAGTCAGTCTGGATATTTTCCTTCTCCTGTCTCTGGTTCTCAGGCAAAATGTGACTTTTGATTCTTGAACATATGCATCATGGTTATTTTAGGACCATGTCTGCTAACTCCAGTTCTGGATCCCTGTGGTTTTGCTCCTGCTGTCTGGCGTCTTTGTCTCACCCTCTTTGTTTGTTTTCATTACACGATACTCTGCGTGATTACCTCTCACTCAGGCTTGGTGGCCAGGATTGGGTGAATGTGCACTGGGGCACCTTCTTCAGGAGGCCTGAACAGTTTCTGGCTTAGCCCTACTCTTGCATACTATCCTGTGAGATTCTCACCTGAAAGGCTGGGATAATTCTGAGGGCTTCTTCAGGAAAGTCTCTGAGATCCTGTTTCTGTCCTCCCAGGCCCAAGACACTGTTGAGAGGTCTGCAGATGCTCAGATGTTTGGCTACTACAGCATCATGAGGGTTGAGTTGCACCTGACCTTAGGGTTTTTCAACACTTGTCATCCTTCCAGGGTCCTTGTCCTCAAATCTTACCACCAACGGATGGGCCTCTTTCTTTTCTACTGTGTTCAGTTTTCTTACTGTTCTAGGTGAAAAGGTTGGTTTGCATTATCGAGACTTTCATCACCAGAAATAGAAGTCTTTTCTTAGTTCTTATAGCAGGTTCACAAAGGCCCTCCTGTTAGCACTCACAGCCCACCAGCACGGCGGAGGCCTAGAAGGACAGTTCACTGGGCCACCCCACGGGTATAAACACAGATGACCTCGCACAGTGCACAAAGCACACTCGTTCGAGGAACCTCCTTAATGAAGCTGTTTTTTTCCTGCCTCCTTTTGTGTCAGAAGGGGCCTAAAGAATTCATTTTTCATGAAATCAGTAAATCCCTCTCGGGTTGCATCATGTTGTGCTCTTAGAAACTGCCTACCTCTCAGTAACACATGTGATCATAGCAGTTGGGGCAGGGTACAGGGTTTCAAGATGGACGACTTAACCTCAAACTTAATAAATGTATTTTCAAGGGGAAAAAGAGCTCTAATTAAGAAGGCAGAATGACAGACCAGAGAAATAGCATCAAGCAAGTCGACCCTACACGGCCTGATTCACTATCCATCTCTTCTCCAGGAGCAGCATGGAGGATGAGAGCCAATTATTAGTGTGAGTCACAGCCTTGCTCATGGTCTGCCTGTGTGCATCCCCCAGACCCTGAGCTTGTGATTCCTGGGACCCCATCTCCAAGCCTGAGGCATGAGGGCTGGGAAAGGAGGCGCAGAAGTGGAGCTCATAAAGTGGAGATGGGGTGTGGGAGCTGCCCCTGTATGAATGAGCAAAGATGTCCTCACAGAGGCACATTGGAAAGGAGGGGAGAAAAGCCCACATGCTCCCGCCTAATCACTATTTTAGGTCACTTAGAAAACATACTCCCTAAAAACATTTATCTCCTGTGCCAAGACTTATCAATGAGCACCGTGTTGAGAAACATTCTGAGGCTGAATCGAGGCCTGTGACAAAGGACACCACCCGAGGTGCCAGGCCTGCGGTGCACAGGGGTTTCGCTATTTGCCACGTCCCCCATTAAGATGTGTGAACAATGACAATATTCCAGACTTGCTGCAGTAGGTCATGGGCATGATTATTTTCTCTCTTGTTTCTAAAGCAACCTCATGATGTGGGTAAGACAGGTATCATCAATCCCACTTACAAGTAAGAAAGCTGCAATACAGAACGTCACAGGATTTGACCACATCACCCCCAGGTCCTTACTGACTGTTGCTCCCATTTCTATTCAACTTTCCCATAGTCGTAAGGAAGACGGCAGGTGCCTAATGACCAGGTATCAAACAACAACAACAACAACAACAACAACAACAACAACAACAACATGGACCAGGCAAAGATATTCACAGCATTGGTCTCAAAGTACACAATAAATATTCTCTAAATAGCAAATGATTCTATCCATTCATGTTTCTTTTTTTTTAATCTTTTTTTTTTTATTGTTACTAAATTTTTTTTTCCAGTGTTCCAAGATTCATTCCCCCTTCCCCACACCCAGTGCTCCACGCTTTAGGTGTCCCCAGTACCCACCACCAGGCTCTCCCATCCCCCACCCCCTCCCTCCAAGTCCCTCAGTTTGTTTCTGTGTCCAAAGTCTCTGTTGTTTCGTTTCTCTCCCTGGATTACCCTAGTTCCCATTTACTTTCCTTCTCCCACTGTCCTCCAGGTTACCCCTCATGCACTGCAAGTAAGTGAAACCATGTGATACTTGGCTTTCTCTTCTTGGCTTATTTCACTCAGCATAATCTCTTCCAGTCCAGTCCATGTTGCTACAAAAGTTGGATATTCATCCTTTCTGATGGAGGCATAGTATTCCATTGTATATATGGACCACATCTTCACACGCACAAAGGCACCCACACGCTCGGGGGCCGCCCACACGCTGGGGGGAGCCCACACGCTCGGGGGAGCCCACACGCTCGGGGGCCATTCATGTTTCTTTTAAGAGTTATTTATTTATTCGAGAGAGAGCAAGAGGTGAGAGAGAGAGGGAGAGCACATGCAAGGGAGGGGCAAAGGAAGAGGGAGAAGCAGACTCCCTGACAAGCAGATAGCCCCACATGGGGCCTGACCTTTGAGATCATCATCTAAGCAGAAATCAGAATCAGACACTCAATCGATTGAGTCACCCAGGTGGCCGCTGCCCATTCAGGCTAACAAATTAGCATGTAATTCAGAATCTGTTATAAAACATAATTAAAATATAAAAATTATGAATGATCACGAATATAGTCTTTTTTCATATTAATGATGGAAGACCACAAATAGTTAATGTTCCAAACATATAAGAAAATATAAAAGGTGTCTTCAGGATTTAAAACTTTAGCTGCTAATCATTATATCCAAAAACAAGGCAGGAAAAAAGAAGTTCAAGTCAGTAAAATAAATATTTAATTGGACCATATATAAAACACATAGAATATACTAGAACATAATATAATATAATAAATATAATATAATATAACATAGATTAGATAAATGTACAAATAACTATAATCCAAGATAAGATATGATACATGATGTTGGAGAAACACAGGGAAGATATCACGGGAGGTCATCAAATCAGGAGATCTGGAAATGAGCATGAATTTCATTTTTATAAATATTTACTTTCAAATTCAAGAAGGAAAGAGAGAGAGAAGTATTTTTTTCAGTTCTGTGGGTAGAGTCTGCTCCTATTTTTTTTTCCCCTGGGATCCTTAGATGGCTATGAACAAACCAGGTTGCTAAAGTAGTCACGTCTATACTGGGGAGCCTTTGTAGGATTGCATATAACAAGCATTGAGTAATAAATCAATTTATCTTAGGACTCATGGCATGGATTTTAATTTCTGCTTACAGATATTCAAAGGTTCATAAAAGGGAAAATGGCGTCTATCAATGAAACATAGAAACCAAGAATTTGATGAAATTCCTTTCACCTTAAATAGAAATATCTTTAGACTATTCAACTGGACTATTGTCACCCACTTTAGTTTATAGCTCTCCTGGAAACGAGATATGAGACCCCCCAGCACCGACTGCTTTGGCACTAAAGTCCGAAAGTGTTGGGAGCCCTTAAGGCTGAACCCAACTGTAGCAGACACATGGAGAGAGACCACAGAGTTGCACGACTAACTTCCCAAGTTTCTGATCCTTGGACAGGTCACAGCAGTGGCGTCTGTGTTGTTGTCCCCCCTAGACCTGCCCCTCCAGTCAGGCCGGCCTGTGACTGTTCAGTGAGTCCACACAGGGGACGCCGCACTACCTGACTTTTGGAGGACGGTCATCTAAGTCAGGCAGCCTCCATGAGAACACTCTTTCTTGGAATACTCCTGCTCAGTGCCCGGCCCCGTGCATGGAGGAGCCCGAGCCGCGGTTCAGGCGCTCTGCTCACCATCCTGGCAGAGCCCAGCCTTCAAGCCACCCCAGCCCAGGCACCAGACGTCTCAGTGAAGAAGCCGCCAGAAGCTTCCAGTTCCAAACTCAGGTCACCCTAGCCATTCGAGTCCTTCCAAATGAGACCCCGGGCCTTCTGCACGCTGTACAGTTTCCAGACCCGTAGGATTTGTAGACATGATAAGTGACTGCTGCTTTATGCTGTGAGCTTGGGCCTCTTTGTTACACAGCACTTACAGCGGGAATACCCACCATGATTTTGGCCACGTCACTTCAACGTGTCCCGTGTCCATAGCACAATCTTTTTCTTTCCTGTCAGGCCTTATGCAACTTTTCCATCTTACCACTTCCCCAGGTTTCACTATTGTTCTCACTGTCTTATCTTGGTGTTTTTACTTCCATTTTTAGAGATTTATTTATTTACTTAATTACTTATACTTATTTTAAAGAGGGAAGAGAGAGTGCACAAGAGCGGGGAGAGGGGTAGAGAGAGAATCTCAAGCAGACTCCACATTAAGCGTGGCACCCAACTCGGGGCTTGATCTCATGACCCTAAGATCATGACCTGAGCCAAAGCCAAGAGTCAGACACTTAACTAACTGAGCCATTCAGGTGCCCTTTTTTTCCATGTTTAAAACCATCCTAATACATCATTTAGACTCTTTTCCATTGGATGCACTTGGGGTGATGCTATGACGACTAGCTTCATGTGTGATTCTGTGCTTGAGTGCGGGTCTGGTTTTATAAGACAGATTTTCAGAAGTTCAATTACTAGGTTAAAGAGGATTAATGACTTAAGGCTCTGGAGGCATACTGTCAGATTTATTTTCAAAGAGTCATAACAATTTGGAGTGACACCAATAATATATGAGCATGTCCACATGGCTGTACCCTCTCCAGCTAAATTAAGTTTTAAAATTAAGAAAAATATTAATTTGAAGCAGCACATGCACCAATTAGTTTATGTCCAAAACACACGTAGATGTGGAGTAACGAGAACAGCTAGAACCGCAGGCACATGACAGCGTGGGCCAAAACCAGATGAAGTATGATTTAGAAGTGAGACACAAAACAAGCAATCGTGACTGTCAAACGTCAGGGAGTAAGAGAAGACAAGAAGGAAAAAACGTAATAGGAGAGATACTCAGAGGTACGACTAGACCTCTGTGCACAGTAAGGGGGAGAGACGAAAACAGAGCTCTACGCAGCTGGGGGCATCACTGTGTCTAGTAGGATTCTGAGGCTCCGTGAAAGCCCCTGGGGGCTGAGCATTGGGGCTCCAGGAGACTCAGTGTCAGTGCGGGCTTCAGGACTGCTATGTCTGCAGAGGAGACCAGGTATTGGAGGCCTGAGACAAGGGTTAGTAGGAGAAAGAGGAAAGAAGTGCTGACCCCTGGTGTCACTAGAGTAGAATTCCCACCCTGTTTATCACCCCATCGCTTCCTCGGAGGGTAGCTAGAGGTTAGAACACACGGTTTAGACAAATAATGTTAGGGGGAAAAATTACAAATAATAATAGTAATAACAATAATAACAACAATAATAATAATGTAGAATAGGAGTGAATTTGGCCAAAAATTTGATTCAAATACTCTTATCATTGTTTTCCAGCTAATAGGTTGTCTTCTTTCAGGTAAATGTAGCTCCTAGAATGAAGAATTTTATGAGAATATTCAAAATGACATTTTAAGGAGCATGTTCCTTGAAATCCCACTGTTTAACGGCCAGCGTGCTGCGCCAGCCTATTTTTTCCCAGATACCAAGCATTTGTGATAAAAACATCTGGTCTATGTGAGCTGGGTCTTGGCAGTAGCACGTTCTGTAAATAAATATCTACTTAAAATGCATCACGCCATTGCAACTGATGTCAGCAGCTACCGTGTCTTCCAAGAACAATATGAAATAAACCACCAATTAAGGCTTCTCAACAGGAGGACAACAATAGATAGAATAATCCTCCTCATTCGGGCTCTGTTCGGTGCTGGCATACAGCACCCGTGTGAGTCAGGGCTCCCGGACTCGCAGAAAAGCACGCATCTTCCCCCAGATCACATTCACGTGCCGCGCACAGACATCTCACACGTACACAATAATCAAAAGTTTGTTTTATGCATGGCTAGGAACTGGGTAAATTAAATATTCTAGTGGATAAGGTGAGCTCGGTTTATGTATCCATGTGTGTCATGGTCCACCAGAGAGCTCTTATATTTGCACAATGACCTACGGCACGCAGAGTGACTTCCCATGTATTACCCCATTTCCTTAGTACAAAAACCAACGAACAAAAACAAACAAACAAATGAAACCTATTAGTGTCTCCACTTCTCAAAATCTGGTCCTGGATGGGACCAAATTGCTTGCCTACATGTGGACAGCCAGTGAAGAGGGCAGAGATCCTACCAGCACCGAGGACTGCTTTCAGATCTGTATTCTGCCATGTACCTGGGCCCCCAGGCCCCCCACCACACCCGGGCCCATACACCAGCAGGCCCGAGCCCTACGGTACTCCAGCCTCAGCAGGGATCCTGTGCTCTGCCTGAAAGCCCACCTGGGTCCTCAGCCCTCACCCACTTCTCCATTATAATCATCAGGTGCCCCTACGGGTTCTACCACCTGTAGTTCTCACAGGGAACATAACACAGGCCCATGATGAATAAAAGATCTTGTAAAGGTCTCAGGGGGTCGAGGACCACCTTCTACATTTTCTGGAGAACTCTCTGGTTTACGTGGGCACTCCTAATGGAACATGAAGTTCTCTCTCAGTGCAGAGCTCCTTGGAGATTACTGGTGTTCAACTAGCTTTCTCCTCAGGTAGAGGGCATTCTCTGCTGGGAAAGTGTTGGTTACCTTTGTGGACCTTTGAAAAGAAGGAAGCACAACATGGTGGCTTTGAACGCTGTTTGCTAGGCTCCTTGGGCGCTGCCTGCTGCTGCCAGGCCCTCAGCTGGCTCCTCGAGGGGCCACTTAGAGCATCTGTGTCAGCACCTCATAGACCTTCAAGTGTAGGACCGGAAATGTGACCACACATGGAAGGGACCGCAGGAGAAAGCACAGAGCAGCAGAGTGGGTTCGATCCAGAGTCCCCCACTTGGAGCTGGGCAGCCTTTGGTGATGTATCCAGTTAGGGTTCCAAAAGGCAGAACTGAGACAAGGAGGAATGGGCATGTGACAGGGAGGAGGGCCACGTAAAAGCCAGCGCCAGGGTCAAAGCTGGACAAGGACAGGAAGGAGGCCAAGCAAGGGGGCATGTCAGCAGCGTCCTTCAGATGCAGCTCAGCTGACCCCACAGGGAGCTCTGGGCCTGAGCTCTGCCTTCCCCAAAAAAGGCAGCCAGTGCCAGGTGCCCATACGCAGGCACATGGCCATCAGTGACCCCTAAACTCTTGGCACTTCTGCTCTGTGCAGAAGGGAGGACAGACCCAGCAGCCCAAGGCCAGAACCTCAGGGAAGAGCCCCAGCTGCTTGCACTGAATGGGCACCGAGAGGGGAGCAGGCCGGCACCAAGTAATCTGGTGCCCCGACAACTCACTGCCAAGTTTCTGGAAGCAAGCCCACGGCTTCTCTGCATCCCTCTCATTCATCGCCTGCGTTCCTCAGAGCCTCCGGCTGCCACGTCTCCAGGCCCCCGAGCACCTGACTTTGCCTGAGCCACAAGACACCTCCAGACCCCCCTGGGGCCCCGGCCGACCGCCCCGGCTGACGGCACCTCTCCCCCACCATCACCACTGCCCGCCCACCTCTCTGGCCCTGCTACCGCTTACAGACCTGGTCAAGATACCAACCTACGGGATCCGCACCCAAGCGGCTGCCCCAGGGGCGTGCAATCTCCTGAACCTGGAGGTGGTGGCCAACAGGAGTCAGGATAAAAAGGAGCACACATTTCTCCTCTTTTCCCCTGCCTCTGGTGGTTCTGCCTGGAGCCATCCCGCAGAGCAGGGTCACACACCTACCTGACCGGGACTCTCCCTGGCTCCCCTTCCCACCTGCTACAGACTGAATGTGTTCCCCAAGTTCAGATGTTGAAGCCCGAGCCCCAGTGAGATGGGTATATGGAGATGGAATCCGTGGAGGGTAAATATGCTACCCAAGGTCATAAAGGGGGAGCTAGCACGATGGGATTTGTGTCCTCGTAAGAAAAGCCACCAGAGCTCGCTTCTTCTATGTTCTCTCAGACATGCAAGGATGCAGCAAGAAGATAGTCATCTGCAAACTTGGAGCAGACCTCCCTGAGTGTGCCAGCACCTTGCTCTCCAGGATGATAAGAAATAAATGTGTCTCATTTAAGTGGGCCAATCTGTGGTCATTTGTCATGGCAGGCTGAGCAGATGAAAAGAGCACGCCTGGTGTCCCACACTCCTGCTCCCTCACTCTCCAAATCACGTAAGCCAGCAGCATGGAGTCCTTTCCCCCAGGCTCTGCTCTCTTGAGAATGCAGGTTTGGGCTCAAGGATTTCATTTTTTTTTTTTTAAAGATTTTATTTATTCGACAGAAACAC
The DNA here is from genome assembly GCA_004023965.1 of Spilogale gracilis. Lineage (NCBI taxonomy): Eukaryota > Metazoa > Chordata > Mammalia > Carnivora > Mephitidae > Spilogale > Spilogale gracilis. The sequence goes on along the minus strand of PITA01029721.1, from coordinate 3,355 downwards.
AGCCAGAGAGGGAACACAGGCAGGGGGAGTGAGAGAGGGAGAAGCAGGCTTCTGGCCGAGCAGGGAGCCCGACGTGGGACTTGACCCCGGGTCTCCAGGATCATGACCCGAGCCGAAGGCAGTAGCTTAACCAACTGAGCCACCCAGGCGCCCCAAGGATTTCATTTTTAAAATGGAGACCAGAAGGCGTGCTGTGAGAATGGAATCAGATGTGAAGAAGCCAACACTTCCGATGCATCAGCCACTTGCTGATACGGGGCTAAGCATCATACACTCAGGATCTTCAGTCCTCAGACAACCTGTGGGGACAGTCCTGCTTCATGGAGAAAGAAAGTGAGGCAGACAGATTTGCAGAGACTTGGCCAAGGTCAGATTGTGAGGTCCGGGGTTCCCCAGGGCTCCACACTTGCTGTTCCCGCCCTGGGACACTTTATTTACCACTGTATTTGACCTGGAAAGCCAGGACTGGTTAGTAGGTGTTGGTTTTCCTTCCCTTCTGTCTGTGTTTACCATTATGATAGAACATCAGCTTTCTTTAGTTCAGCATGATTTTGCGACACGATCATCCCCAGATGTGTGTTTCTAGCTCTGGAGACAACCGTCCCCATAGCATCTCCTGGAAGCACTGCTACCACATTGGGGACTGAGTCTCCAAGAAAGCAGGGCAAGTGGGACTGCCGGCATGTGTTGTGTTGGGGTGTGGACAGGGTGCGGACAGGGTGCGGGCAGGGTGGACAAAGCTCCCGTACTCATTCACTCTGGGGTTCCAGTCACAGCCAAGCAATTGGTCCTATGGTGACCATGAGAACCGACATTCTCCCACCTCGTGTACTCAACACTAGAGTAACCGACAGCACAATTGCTCTCAGCAGAAAGGAGCACACGGTGACTAAAACCCTCGTAGTCCCGAGATGGAGAGATTGCAGTTCAACAAGTTTGCAGCCAACTACTGCCTTTCACTGAGGAAATAATGAACAGGTACATCGTGAAGGAGTATGTGATAAGCAATTATGCGCACTGTTTCAGGGAATCTGGATTCAGAAATATGAATGCCTCTGTCTCCAAAAATGCCAGCCTGAAGATCTCCTTGTCAATCACTTCAGGAATGTTTCCTTCCAAATAAATAATTTTTCACCCAGGCCACCTGTTTCCTCCAAAATGGGATGCTGTGCTGGTGTGTTAGTGTGGGTTCTTCAGAGACACAGACCAATAAAATATATATTAGTAAGGAATATGTTGTTTATGTTTCTCTGGAGAACCTGATATGATGGATGGATGGATGGATAGATGGATGATAGATGGAAAGAAAGATACATAGATACATAGAACTTTATCTATAGATATGAAGATAGATTTAGCTACAATTCTATCTATCTATCTATTCATCTACCTACCTTTCTATCTACCTATCTATAGTGTATCAGTCCAGGTTCTTTAGAGACAGAAGACCAACAGGACATATATTAGGAATATGTAGTTCTGTGTCTCTAGAGAACCCTGACTAATGCACTATAGAGAATACATATTAGTTTCAGATATATCCAGATGTGATATCTGTACAGTTATATATATGGATAGACATAGAGAGAATATGTCTATCTCTAAACCTATATATCTATTGTAGATGTTAATCCCATTTGCAAATTACCTTCACAGCAACTCTGTATGACCAAACATCTGGGCACTACAGCCCAGCCAAACTGAGGTACAGAGCTAACTGGATTTCCTTCCCTCTAGAACTTCCATGGGGCAAGAATAATTATCCTTCCCCAGAAGACACACATGATTCTGAGTCCATCAGCCCTCCATGATGAAGCAAAGAGAGCTGAGGGGATAAGAAATCAAGGAGGACGGAGGACCTGGAGATGGGCAGGCAGAGCCAGCTGTTCTAGGGATATTTTCAAATTCTGCTCCTTTTTCCCCCTAAGAAATTTCCTGAAGACCACTTCACATTGCAGCTCTTCCCTCTCAGCCTCAGTGGCAACAAAGATACCCAATTTCACACCAGGAAAAATTATTTTTAATGTAATTTACACACACTGAAATGCTCAGATCTCAAGTAAATTATTCCAGGAAGTGCTATGCACATCCCCTGAGGCACACAGCATTTCCCTGAGCAGAAGGTTGCCTTGCTCCCTCCCCAGACAATTCCTCCGTCTTTGAGGCAAGCGCTGATCTGATTTCTATCACCATAGGTCTCTTTTGTTTATTCTAACAATTTATATCTATGGAATTACACAGGATATGCATTCTTGTGTTTGGCTTTTTCCACTCAGCCTATTATTTTTGAGACTTACACATTCTCTGTGTTGTTCATTTCTTCTCATTGCTGAGTAAATATTCAACTGTGTGAACAAAGTATGGTTTATCCATCCTGTGGATCAATAATTCAGGTGTGACTATTATAAATGTCCTATTAAAGGCTTTTCATGGACACACATATTTATTTTGGACAAACATCTAAGAGTGGGATTACTGTGTCATAGGAACTGACATTTTGGCAGAGAGGTTATATTCCCGCCAACAACATGGGAGAGTTCTGGTGTCCCTCATCTCTTCCAGGCGCTGCTATGGTCAACCATGTGCACGTAGACATCCTAGCAGCATGCACGTCATCATAGCAGACCCAATACTGAATCACACTTCTAAGGTTCGACTTTCTTGATGATTGATAGAGTTGAATGGTTTTTCATGTCCTTATTAACCATTTTGTGTGTGTGTGTGGGGGGTGCCTATTTGCCTTTAACCCTTTTGAAACTGTGATGCCTTATTATTTAATTCAGGAGGTCTTTATATATTTTAGATACAAATACTTTGTCTTGTGAATAGATTCTCATAGTCTGCGACTTGCTCGTTTATTTCATTGATAGTGTTTTTTGATAAATTTTAATTTTATGAAGTCTAATTTACCATTTTTTAAATTTTATGAGCATGCCTTTTGTCTCATAAGAAATCTTTGCTTATCCTAAGCTCACAAATATGGTCTTCTATGTTTCCCTTCTTTCTTGTTTCAGCCTTTACATTTTGGTCTATCTCAAATAGGCTTTTGTATGGAGTAAATCTGTGATTGAGGTTTCCTTCTTTTTTTTTTTTTTTTTTTTTTTTTTTTTTTTTTTTTTTTTTTTTTTTTTTTTTTTTTTTCAAATGAATCTCATGCAGGGGCTCCTGGGTAGCTCCATCAGTTGAGAATTTAACTCTTGATTTTGGCTCACGTCATGATCTCAGGACAGTGAGATCTACCCCTCTTCAGGCTCTGTGCTGAGCCTGAAGCCTGCTTGAGATTCTCTCTCTCTCCCTCTCTCCCTTCCCCTCTGATCACATACTCTCTCTCAAAAAAAAAAAAAAAAAAAAAAAA